>CAUYRT010072015.1:0-57239 GCA_963574885.1 Lepilemur ruficaudatus
GACCCTGGCCTAAAAAAAAAAAAATCAGTTCATTAGCTAGGTGCACATGCCTATTGTCCCAGATACTGGGAGGCTGAGGCAGGAGCATCACTTGAGCCTAGTTCAAGTCTGGCCTGGGCAACGTAGTGAAACACCCATCTCTAAAAAAAGAAAAAAAAAAGGAAGGAAGGAAGGAAAGAAAATAAGAAAAAATAAGAAAGGGGAAAAAAGGGGGGAAATATCCGTCTTTAAAAGGGGGAGGAGGAGTAACTGCGAAACATTGGAAATTGTTCCATTCATATTAGGAGCCCCTTTTTTTTTCCTGTTTGCCCTTTGAAAAGGGGTCCTGTCACTCAGAAAGGAGCTGTTTCTTCCACCTCCTCCCCATCCACCCACAAGCCGGCCCCCCTCAGCCTCGCAGCCCGGCCCCGGCCCACCCCGCGGCCCTCCCCGCGCGCACACACACAGTTTCTTCCAAGTGCTTTTTCAAGTAAGAGCTGCAGAGATGAGAGGTGCGGCTTCGCCAGCGCCGAGCCAGACAAGTACTTCTCCTCGGCCGGCCGAGCACGGCCCAGCGCGGCCCGCCCGAGGCCCCGCGCTTCTTTTCATGTCAAGAAGCCCCACCGCCCCCTGGGCGGGCTGCCCCTCCCCACGGCGGGACCGCGACACGGCGCTCGGGCCCGTCACGTGGCCGCGCCCCGCGCCCCCGCGGAGCCCTTTGTTAAGCCCCTCGGTGCCCACGCGCGGCCGCGGCGGCTGGGGCGGTGCCGCGGGGTGGATGCGCCCGGATGGCTCCCGGGCTGCCCCGGCTCTGCCTCGGCTCACCGGGTAGCCCCGAGACACCTTGGGCGGAGGCCCCAAGCACTTGGCAGGTCAAGATTCCCCAGTTCTTGGGGGGAACCGGACCTGGGCCACCTCCAATGTTTCAAACCAAAGGCACAAAGCGGGGGGAGGGGGCCCAGGGGAGGGCGCGCCTCCGCACAGGGGTGTAACCACTGGGCAGACTCCCCTCCTCCTTTCCATTCCGCCTCACCAGTTCCTCGTCTTTTTTCTCTTCTCTTATCCTCTGCCACGCTCAGAGGCTCAGTGGGTGGGAGTGTGTGTGTAAATGTGTGTGGGGGGTGTGCGTGTGCATGTGCAGTTAGGTGGAAATTTCATAAGATTATGCCCTACACTTATAAACTTGCTAGGGTGGGGGAGGATGCTCTCGAGTAAATGGACTGGTGGGAGAGTTTAAGCGACTTATTTGGGAGGAAATAGGGGGTCAGATTTGGTCTAAGTGGAACATCTGCAAAACATTCAAGCAGCTTATTCAACAAAGAATCTAGCCATTTATTGTAGAAATAATAAAAAGCCACTAATGATTATGGTTCCCACCCCTTCCCCCAAAAGGCCAAATCCTAATGAAATAATTCAAAGGTAGGCCTCATTTCCTAATAGTGGAATTAAACAACAACAAAAAAGAGCCCAACTAAACTTTCCAGCTCTGCCTTCTTAAGGGCCTGGGAACCTTGCTGAGAAATTAGGTAAATAAAAGGCGAGTTGAAATTTCTGTTGAGCTGAGGCTGCAGTGCCCCGACTTGCACATAGTTCTGCCTTGATATGCAATTAAATTACAGTAAATTCCTCTTTAAATAATAAAATTTGGAAGACTCTTCAGGATCCGAAGATGTCTAGGGTTAAGTAGCTTTTAAAATGTCAGTTTTTAAATGGCTTGTGCAATGAATAGCTACCTTTAAATCCTAAAACCATTATAAATATGCTATACATCTGGGTGCCAGTTTATCTCTCCATATTTCTTTTTAAAATGAGGAAAGCATTCATAAAAAGCTACTTGGCACACTTTATTTTAGGAAAGCAGATGTTAATTTTTTCACGTATCATTTTATGACCAAGTACATGTGTAACGTTGGAAAGCATCCAGAACGCCTCTATTATTTGCTAAATGACTGTTAGTTGAGGCATATTATTCTCAGCCTAACCACGGTATAGGTTATATCAATAAAGTAAACATCTGTGATTTTTTTTTTTAACCAAGGGAGGGTGGTATAAAGAGTTACTATATACGTGAGGGGAAAAAAGAGTTTGGGTAGGAAGAGCACACCTGCGTTGTAGCAAATAGGATATTTATATTGTTTGGTGCGAAACAAAGTCCCTCAGTCGGGCACTCGGGGATATTTACATGGCGGGAGATAAAGTTGAAAGCCTTTCCCGGCGTGCCAAATGGGATTCTCCCTGTGGCCTTCTGCGTAGCAAGATAACAGGTACTGAGCGCTCCTGGCGGCGTCGGGCCTTCTCCCGCCGCCCCCCTTCCCCTGCACGCCAGCCCCAGGCCCAGCCCGGCTTGAGCCAGGCGCTCAGGCTCTAGGAATTCCCAGGCACCGCGGAAATTTCAGCGGGGTTCCCAGCCTAGAAATATGCTCAGGAAGCGTCCTCATTTGCCCTGCGTCGCTCGAGGACGCCGGCGCCTAGGATAAGCCAGTGGCGTGATAATTAATGGAATACAATATTTATGGTCCGATGTATTGACTCTGAGGCAAGCGCGCCGTGTAGACAGTCCGTGGGGGTCTGACAAACAGGGGGTGAGTGAACAAACATAATGACCGGAGTACTTATGTCTATCCGGTTTACTCACTTAAACCCGAGGTATGTAACATCATGATAAATATTAATATCCACCTAGACAGCCCCACAGCACCGCTGTCCTCCTAAGCTCTCCCTTCCTGAGCGCTGCCCTTTCCAAAAAGGCCAGAGAGGAGGTTTTTAACATAAAATGCTGCAAATATGAAAAATAGGTCACCAATAAAATTGGTCTCAGCATGGAGCGTAATTGCAACAAAGTGCCGCCGAGTAAAATCGAGGAGTGAGCTGGCTGAGGCGGCACAGTCGCGAACCATCTGGTGTGTATTAAAAGTGGTGCTGTAAATATTGCTGAGAGCTAATGCATTATCGGCTTCTATAAGTGCACAGGGCCTGTAAGCTTTCCATATGTTAGAATATGTAGATCGGGTGAGAGTAAGGGAAGGTGTCTTATCAATCACGGGCTTCTGAAGCATTGTTTTGCCCACTCTGTGTGGATTTTTGGCCTAAAAAGTGTAGGATATTCATTCTCATTCTCTCCCCCCTCCCCAAACACACACCCTTTCCCCTCTTCTCTCAGCTCCTCTTTCTCTTTTTCTCTAGCTCTTTCTCCCAGCTCCCTCCTTCCATCCCCTCCTCCTCTCTCCCTTCTCTCCAAGGGGATAGGGCAAGCATTGCTGACGTCACTTCACATCAGTAAAAGAGAGTAACTGTTTCAGAGAGAGGGAGAAAAAAAATCATCTGTTTTTCATCATTGCTAAAGTTTTGCCTTTTTAATAGAAATGAGCTGCCCAGCCTGAGCACTCCTTCTGTTTTGAAGCTTGTAACCTCCACCACCCCTTTGTGGGGGGTGGTCCAAGAGGTTGGGAGGTGTTCTCCATCCTGTGAGCTGAATCATCCTATATGTGGTTCTAATGCCAGATTCAGCTCAAATAGATGAAACTGATTAAAATAAGGTGCAAAGATGATGTCTTCTAGAGAAGATTTCATATCCACACCTCCTAGGTAACTTTTGCCGAGGAGTGTGGAGGGCTCCTGGTTCTATGACACTTCTGCTTTGAGTCCTGGAACTTCCTTCCTTCTCTGCAGCCTTCTTCCATAATTCCACCCCCCACATACCAAACCGCCACACACAGCACAGCTACTAAATTTCCTGCTGTCACATTACTTTTCTGGGGAAAACAGAGTCTTGCTTTTCCTGATAATACATCACATTTAAGAGATTACTGTAATTATCCCTGTCCCCTCTGAGCGCACCCCCCCCCCCAGTATTCCTCAGCTACAAGTTTTCAGTCAAATTCAGTGCTAGGAAATTTCACCAATTGTCCCACAGAGATCATTTTCTCTCTTCCAAAGTTGGCCTGGTCTCTTTCATTCTTCCTGCTCTATGTCATCCTCGCTTTCCCCCTTCCTTTTCTCCCCACCTTTCCCTTCTGTGCACATACAGTACAAACCTCCAGCACTTCCAATGTGAATAAACCTGCTGGTCATGACAACCCACGTTCAATCAGCAAATAAATAAAACTCTTACGTTTTTTGGCTGCCGGCTGCATTCCCCCTCTGGCCGTTGCCTCCTTTAATTATAGGAGCTATATTTCTTCCCTGGGAGACATTCGAGGGGATTTTTAGTAGGAAACTTGTTTCTGCTGAGTTATTTTGGAGCCAGGACCAGTGAGTGAGTGGCCCCGTACCCAGAGGCTTTGAGTGAAGTGCAGATTGAGACATATCGAGTTCCCTCTAAAAGGATCATTTCATGTGGGAGGTTGGACACAAAGTTTGCACTCGTGACTGGCATTCCAGTGAGAGACATGCATATTTTAAAACAACAAAGCAAGCTGGAAAGAAAGCTTAGGGGAGGGGGAAAAACTTGGAAAGAAGTTACTAAGTGACAAACATCTGTCAACATGGGATAATTTGTACACTCCAATGTAAAACTATCTGCCTAGTTTGATGGAGTTCAAGGAACAGGATGTAGGAGAGCAAAGTGGATACGAATTTATCCCTGTGAGATATGGTTAAAAGACACTTCCACCCCAAATAGGTGCAAGGTCATTAAAACTGCATGATTGAGCATAATTTTAAAATGTTTCTTATGATAATGGAGGCCTCTAAAATTGCATTTTTTCCCTAATAGTTAATACAAAATTAGATCCTATGTAATTTTGAAGGATGTACTTTATTTAAAAAAGGAGACTGATAGAGTAATAAGCAGGGTGTTTGTTACAGAAAATAAGATGAATTTTATCTCATAACAAAACACAGCCAAGTAAAAGAAAGAAGAGAAACAAAAAGCTCCAACAACCCCTGGTTGCTATGTTCTAGAAATCTTTAAAAGTACCAGCTTTACATGTGTATGTGAGCCAAACATATAAACATCCACCTCTCTTCATGTCAACAAGGAGAAATGGCAAAATATTTTCAGAGGATTTTTGTCTCTCATTTAAGCTTGGAGTTTCAACAAACATATCACACTTAGAGAGAGAAAAGCAAAAAAGTTCCCTGTTTAGGAGGAAAGTTTTTAAAAGCAGAGCAAAAGATCAGGCAAGATCCTGGTATGTCTTTTTTTATACACTGACTCTCTAACAACCAACCACATGGAGATTCAGGCTCCAGCTTCCACCGAGAAATCTTTTTCTCCTCCAGATCTGAAGACAAAAGGAGAGGAGGCCTGGTGGTGAGCGGGATATCTCTGTTAGTTGTCAGCGCAGGTCCATGGGTTAGGAATGCTAATGAGCCTCTTGGCCAGCTGAAGACTTGGTTCCCTCTCGCACACCCTGACGCTCACGCTCACACACACTCGGGCTCCTGCATGCCGACTGACAAGCACAGAGACAGAGCCTCGTGCACGACCCCGTCTCTCTCCTTTTTCCTCTGAGCCCAGAGATCGATCGCTGACCCCACGGTTGGGCCAACGCTTTATTTATCTGGCTGCGCAATGATATTATCAGCCTTAAACGTTATATACAGCAAATGTCTTCCTAAATCAACACAATAGGATAGCTTGCAGAGACCAGTCTGGTCTTTCTTAAAGAAATCCCTCGCTATCTCTCTCTTTCCTTTTCTTCTTCTCTCCTCCAGACACCCCTTCTCTTTTCCTTCTTTATAACTGAGAGTATTTTATACGCTGGACTTGAGGATTTGATCCATTGCTTCCAGGTTGGTTAGTAGAGGCCTTAGCAGACTAGGAGATGGATAGACACCATTATCCAGCCATCACTGAGATCCCCGTTAGGGGTTCCCTTGTCAGCCGGATCCAACTGCCTAGACCCACTCTATTCACATGATCCGGATTTCTCAAAATTGGGGTAGAAGGGAAGGCGAGGGGTGGGGGATCGAGTGTACAACCTTGCACCGTGTTAATTGTTTTCTTTCCTCTCAATTACATTCATAAACCTATTTTATGCATTGCATGTTATTTCTTTGTGCTTCAAAATTGAAACCACGTGCAGCTTTCTCCCCTCAGCACACACAATAAATGCGCTGCCCCCTCCCCCAACCCATCACGCAACTATTTACATCTTGGTTACTCACTCTGTGCTCCGGCCCCGGGAGAAGAAATTGGCCCCATGGGACTAGGTGAGGCTTTGAGAAAGCATGTTTCAAATCCGTATCTTGGGCCCCCATCTCGGAGAAAGGCTCCTGGATTCTGCTCCCGAGCCTCCCCCTACCCCCACCTCCTCGCACAGGTGGTTGAGCTTACAGAGGGAGAGCTAGCAGAGAGGACATCCAGGGAGAAAGGCAGTTCCACAGTGTCCGGCTAGGCCCAGCCGCCACCCACCCTGCTCCCTGGCTCGCCTGCTAGCCGGGGTCAGCTGAGACCGCGGGCGCGCCTCTGCTGCTGCCTGGTCTGCGCGCCCTGGGCGCAGCAGACCCCTGAACAGGGAGCGGCTGCTCCCTGGGGAGCATACCAACCCCGGGTCCTCTCAGGCAAAGAAGTTCCACTATAAATAAATAAATAAACTCCAAAGGGGGGAGGAGGAGCGGGAAAATGGATTCGCTGACAAGGAGAGATAATAAATGAGAGGCGCTTTCAGATAGATATCTCAGACGTGAAATTGCGCCCAGCTGGTTGTGTAAGCAAACAAATAGTTTCATGTTAGGAACTCTCAACTTGTGGCTTGATGAATAGAACACGACAGAGGTAAATGGGTCTTTAACTCATTTAGGAATACAACTCTTTGGCTTCCCAAGTAAAAGGCCCAGTGACGCCACGGATCTTGAGCAGGCCCTTTAACAAGAGTTTTATTAGTTTCCACTTGTGTCCCCCTCCGCTCCTCCCCACGCTCCTCCTGGTCTGCTATTTGCAGAGACATTCAGGTGATTTGTTCTGAGGAATCGCGGAGCTCACAGGAGTCGATTCTGCCACTGTAGGAGATAACAAGGAGTGCCTATGAGTGAGTGAAGGAAGAGGAGAAACAAGATTTTTGAAAATAAACTTATTTTGCACTCTCCAAGCAGACAAGCTCTGGTGAGCTTGGATCAAGAGGACTCCAGAGCCTGGCGCCCCTGGGCTCACAGCTGGGCGGTGGGGCCTGAGGGAGCCGACCCTCCTTTGCTGCTGCCAAAGGCTGAGAGCCTGGACCAACCTGAGGGGCAGAGTTCCGGAAGCTCCCAGTTGTCCGGGTGGGCAGGAGGGACCTGCATCCTCACCCATGGGCCTCGACCAGGCCTGGTCCCAGGTTGGGCTGTGTGTGTGTATGGGGTAGGGGTGGAAGGTCATATTTTTCTTCCATAGCGCCAGGCCTTGTACCCTGGCGGCGGATAAGGCTCAACCTCATTCCCTAGCGATTCCCAGAAAAGAACACGTCCCCAGATGGCCTTTCTGATGTTTTCCGCAAAGCTTGTGGCTAAGGTAGTTTAAACAGACTTCAAAGTCCCTAAAGTCCTCAGTTGTCCAGCAAGTGTTTGGGTTAGAGAAGCGAAGGTTTGACTTTCCTAGGTCACAGGTGATTCGGAGAGGGAAGTCTCCTTGTGTGGGCCGCTCTCCAGCTGTTGAGTTGTATGTCCTCTGGCCGTGGGGAGCCAGTCGGTTCTACCCCGCCAGGTTAGCCCAGCCCTATCTCCTGACTCTTTAGGGCCGCGACAGCCCTGGCAGGCCTTGAGCCTCACGGGGAGGGTCTGGCGGTCTACGCTTGCTCTCGGCCTCACACCCGGGTTCCAGGGCTCCCCCTGGCGCCCGGCATGAAGGTGGGCTCGGGGCTCTGGGACCTCCTGGAGGCCACCCAGGCAGAGAAGGCTCCCACCTGCTACACTCGCCTCCTGCCCAGGTCTTTTTCACATCTGCAACCAGGAACTGGGGAGGCAAAGGACGCTGAGCCCAGGTGGCCTTGCCGCTACTGGGACCTGCCTCTCTGCGCGCAATGAGGAAACCCCGAGCCGCCTCCACGGGTCAGCCCAGCCGGCCAGAGCCGTCACATCGCCAGACCAAGAGGGAACTTCCGACTGTCAGAAGACTCAAGTGGCTTAGATGCTGCGGTCTCAACTCCTAAACTTTCCGTTAGTGTGAGAAAATTCTTGAGTTCTGTCTGCGCTCTCTCAGAGAATGGAAAGCCGGTTAGTGCAGCCTGTCCGCCTGGCAGGGGCACCCACATGACCCCTGAGTTCCTGGGAGCCTCTATCTCTCTCTGGATGAGACACACAGAGATCTCGGTCTAAGAAAGACAACTGTATCTCTGTGTGTAATGCGGGGGGGGGCACCCCAGCCAACAAAGAGAAATCCGCTGTTCGGGGGTACCGCGGAGCACAAGAGCACCCCTTGCTCTTCTCTTCCCCTCCACCCCAGAGCCTCCTGCTCCTAGATGGAACCTATGCAGGAGTCTGGGAGGCTATAGGAAGGCCTGCTCTTGTCCCCATGCTATGCGGGTTGGCTCTAGGCTTGGGGTCAGGCTTAGAAAGGTACCTCGGATTCCCCAGGCCATGAACAACGCTCTGGGCCCCGTCCAACTAGAGCCTAGTGACCACTGTCACTTCTGGACATCGGAGCAAGCGTTGTGTACATTTAGGGCCTTGGCCTCTTGGACCAGTCTCCCCACTGGGCACCTTGTGCTTGGGCCTCTATATTGAAATTAATTGAAAAATACGTTTCCAACCTACGAAAATGTTTATCTGTTTTCATCAGAGGGATCACACTGTAATGAATATATTTACATCTCATTTCAAGAAAGACAGGAACGATGGTTGATCTCTGGGAAGCAGCTTGGCTCCCCTCCCCCTCTGAGCCCTGGCAGCAGTCCGTCCCACCCCAATTTCCATCGGGCAGCCTGGAGGTCTCCCGGATACATCCTGGGAGGCGGTCAGGGGTTAAATGTAAGCTCTGCCCACCACCTCCTGCCTTAGGTGTCCAACCTGCAGGGATCTAAACCCAGGCCCAAAGATGTCTCTGGGCGTGGTGTAGAGGATGCTATCCGGAGCCGGGTGGGACCAGGGACCCGAATGGCTCCACACCCTACAGCCTAGCCGCCCTAGCTCAGGCCCATCTCCAGGCGGGCAGGGATGCAGATCATGGACCTAAAGTGGCTTCTCCACAGAGAGCGTGGCACTGCCCATGCTACGCTGCACCCAGAATGGAAAGCTCAAGCGGGTTGGAGTGTAGGAGCTTGTTAATGTATTTGGGGAGAGGTGGGGACTGGAGACTTCTACATAGCACATTGAAAGCAAAACATTGCCAGTGACTTCTGAAAGTGAAGCTCTTGCCTCATCCGGGCCTGTTTGGGGCTGAGGGAAGGGGGAGGGGTGAGAGGTGTTATTTTAAAAGATCTGGCTTTATTAATACGTTA
This sequence comes from Lepilemur ruficaudatus, assembly GCA_963574885.1. NCBI lineage: Eukaryota > Metazoa > Chordata > Mammalia > Primates > Lepilemuridae > Lepilemur > Lepilemur ruficaudatus. The sequence continues at coordinate 9,336 of CAUYRT010072015.1, forward strand.
AGAAAGAGCTCCCTTGGCAGTATGTGTTCTCGCCGCGTAGGCTCTGATCCTATAAAACATTCATGCTCCGAAAGCTGTTACAGAGAGCTGCCCCCCAAGCACACCCAATGACAGGCCTCAGGGGGAGGCTTCTGTCCTCAAAGGGCCACTAGGGTCCAAATGCCGCTTCCAGGAAGAACCTGCTCCAGCCCAGCTCCTGACTCCCAGGTTCTGGGTCCACACCCCTAAATGCCACAAGAGGGGCCTTCGGTCTATCCACCAGAGCTCTAGGACCCTTGTGGGAACCCCTGTCCTAGGGTCTGGAAGGAAAGGCCAATCATAGCCAGCTCTACAGCAGACCATATGGGGGAGCAAAGCAGTACTCGCAGCGCTGCAGACCCAACTGTCTCCCAGAGCTGGAGAGAGGCGGACCCGCCAGCAGCCGGCATCTATCCATGCAGGGCTGAGAGGCATCTGAGCCACCCTCTCCCATTACCCCAGCGTCCGGCCCTCCACGTCTATCTGTATCCTTTCCGACGCAGCAAATTCCCACCTAGCTAGCTTCAGACCCTGGGTGCTGCCTCCAGCCACTGAAACAGGCTGAGCTTCCCGGTGCTCGGTGCGTGCAGACTTGGCCCCCTGCGCACGAACCTGCCTGCTTCCGTCCCCGCCCAGCTATGCATGGGGCCGCCCGAAGCCCCCAAAGTCTCAATGGCTAAAATCATGAACAAGGCTCCCAGTCCTCCCCGCAGAGCCCGGCCCATGCAGAGCACGGCCCTCCGCATTTACAAAACCAAGGTAACAGCTTGGTTTTAGAAAATAAATCTAGCCAACTTAGTAGGACCTCATAAGTTCCTCCCCGCCCCAAAAAAACCCAATTCTAATAATAGTTGAGGTGGAAATTAATCAGGGGTTCTCTCATACTGACGACATCTATCAAGGAACCAGACACATGAATTTTGCTAAATTCTTTTATTTTTGTTTAAATTTTCACTTCAATTTTAATTCTTGAAGAACAGCCTCGACAACATATATCGCACTCATTATAAGAAGCAAAGGGTTATATCAAAAATTATTAGTATAGAATGACAGGAAATCTGGTTTGGAACCAGAAAAAAATACAAAACAGATATAGATACATAGACACAGGACAATTTTTATAATTATCTGGAAAATGTTATTTTCCCCTAATTCTTGTTTCCTTTTTCTTTATGCGCATACGATGTTTAAATTTTACAAAAAATGAAAATAAAGACTAGTATTTTACAAAATGAATAACAATGTTTGGTGTGTGTGTTTCTACATAGGATTCAGTCCACTTCCATATGTGTTGTTTTCTGTACAGAATATATCCACGTCTGTCCACAATAAATCCTGGAAGGTCCATTAGTCTCCTTCTGTTTTATTAAAATTCTCATGGTCCTCTCTTCCAAAAATTTTTTTTTCTTTTTCTCACCAGACACAAGGTCCTGTTTTTTTTTTTTTCTCCCCCCACTTTCCAGAGTGCTCACAGATCTGATCCTAAGATTCTCTTTTTCCCATGCTTTGCAGCTCCGGTTGCATTTCTGCAGGGTGGGCTGCTCCTGAACCGGCCCTCCTATCCCCCTCCTGGCCTGCCTGGCCCGCAGTACCTCCCGGTGTCCCCGCGGCTTTGGAGTCCTTGGCCCAGGCCGGTCCTCTGAGTCTTTAGGGGGACAGGGGCAGGTGGAAAGCGCCCAAGGTCTAGGAGCACTGGATGGACATGTAAGGCCAGTTGAAGCTGCTCCCAGACAGTAACATATCGCGGATGAGAGTTTCGATGGGGGTTTTACCTACCAAACGGACGAAGAAGAGCTGCTCGATGACTGAGGAGGACACGGTGCGCAGGGAGGGCAGTCGCAGCAGCAGTTTGCCGAAGCGGCTGGGCTGGTTGGGATACTGGCTCCTCACGTACTCCTCCAGCGCGCACTGCGACTTTTCCTGCAGGCTCTCGATGTGGGCGGCATCCGACAGGCCACAGGCGTCTGCCGAAGAGCCACAGGAGGAAGAGACAGGGAAAGGGGGCACACGGTTAGGACGGCCAGCAGCAAAGGATATATAGATATGGCCAAACAAGCCATATCTATATATGTGTGTGTTTTTTTCTTAAGGAGAAAAGGAAAAAGAAAAGAGAAATAGAAGAAAAAAGAAAAGAAATCCTCTCTTTCATACCTTCCTACTCCCTTCTTCACTATTCCCTTCCCCCAGCCCTCAATACAAATAAAAATAAATCAAACCCCCACCAGACCTAGGGGAACTGGAGAGAGAAGCACACACATGTAGATGTAGCAACCTCCCTACTTCTTTTGTTTTTACTCTTTCACCTTTGGATTAAATAACGTACAATGCTGGAACCACGTTTGCTATGCATAGCAACCTGTCCTCCGCCTGCAGGGTAGCATCTTTCTGGCTGTGCTCATTAAAGGGGGGACTTTTGCCCCTTTTGCCCCTGATTTGGGGGTGTTCAAGACCCCTGAAGAAATATGCAGACTGGAAGCAGTTCTTAAAGGATTCTTGGAGTCCCCTCTTAAACCCAAATGACCGCCCCCACCACCAGAAGCCTCAAGGAGAACCTAGATTGTGTAGTGAACAAGCACATGGGAGGGGGCAAGGAATCATGGATTGGCAATGCTTGGAATCAGATTAAGCCCATGGTTTAGCAATATAGGATTTGAGATTCACTATCTATGCAAGCAACGACTCGGCAGCAAATCCTTGGTGAGGGTGTACACTTCTATCTGTGCCTTAGATCAAGTAATTGAAAATTGGTCACATTTCTGTAAGCTGTATAATAATCAGGAGGAATATGACTCAGTTACTCCAGGCTTTGAAAAGGAGACATCTTCAGTGATCAGACAGAAAGCTGGGCCACAGGCAGCTGCTGCTGCTGCTTCAGAACTGGGGAGACAGGGACTTGAGGGGGGAATTGGGGAAGATAGGCTTTCTGTGGCAGGACCAAGGGAGAAAAAGGCACCTCCACACAATGACAGCATCTCAAAATCTGTGTGCTTATCTCACATCAACCAAGGTTATGTGTTACCCCAAAAATATTTCAGGACTACAGATTATACTATATCAACTAACTAGAGGCAAGCAAATGGAGGAGAAGGTGGAATCAGAGGAATGGAGGAAAGGCTTTCTCTCCTAGTTCAAATGCCTATGTTGTTTCTTATATTAATAATAAATATTTAAAAACAAGAAGATCACAGAGGAGCCCTTAGCCAGTCAGAAGGTTGACTAAAGATCAAAGGCAGAGTTTGCTAATATATAGATCTGGGAAGAAATTCATGCATGGCAATGCCCCCAAAAGGACACCGTATAATTATGAATGGGCAAGTGTGACCCTAAGAAGACACAACAAATGATTCAAAGCAAAACCTGTGTCTGCTGATTTTCTGAGCTGTATGCCTTTCTATTTCAAGAACTGAGATTTACAAAGCATCCCAACACCTTCATCTACAAGGCTATGGCCTCGAGCAAAAATACAAATAAAACTAGCGATAATTCAGGAACTTCTGAGGCAAGTCCCCTTTGACCTCAGATACAGATTAGATTCCTCTCAGATGTCTAATTACTCCAGCCAGCCAGTTGGGTACATCCACACTGGCCTGGCTTGGGAAGCCAGTGAGATTTTATGGCTAGCAGGGCCAGGGCAGGAACTCTTTGGGACTTTGCTTCTCAGAGAGGAGACTCTGAAGTCTGCCCTTGGCCCTGCTTGCTAACCTGGTTGAATGACCATGATGGGGACCCATATTTACATATAATTTGCTTTACATGCATTATCAGTCCATTGTGCTATGGATCACTCTCATCCCCAGACAATGCAATAGGATGTTACCCCAGCAGATTTTTCTTTAAAGATCCATATGTTCTCTCAGGACAGTAAAATATTTATCTGATATTTATGATTAAGGTCCCCAGAGTGCAAGGTCACATCCTGACTCCCAGATAGGCCACTCTAAGAGAGAGCAGCCCAGGAAAAGCCTACTTGGGCTCTGTGCTGGCCGCTTCCATTTCTATCCCCTTTCGGAGGCAGGATGTCTCTAGCTGGGCCCGCCTGCCAGGTACCAGCCGGCCAGCTCTGTGGTCTCTCTCCAGCAGGAGACCTAGTTCTGGCCTGGCTTCTCACTCTGAGTATCCACTCACCCTCTTGCAACAGGCTCCCCCCAACTGTGGACAGAAGGTATAAGCTCTCAGATCAACTGGGGGGAGGGCTGTGGTGACAAAGCTAGGTGACCAGGGGGTACAATGCAATATGTATTTATGCTCCTTGAGTTATACTCCAGATAAGAAAATGAGGCAGAATGTACAAAATCCATGTCTCACTTTTTATACTGTAGTGTCAATGTGGGTACTCTCAATATTTCTTCTACAGTATATGGAAAATAAATTATGTAAATAAATAACCATTACTGCTTAGGCCCTCCTAGCTTAGCCTTTGTAGTACACAGAATGTATTTCATGTTGTGCATTCAGAAGAGTTTAGTGTTCAGGAAATATAGATGTAATCAGCTGCCATAACTAGAAATCAAAGTTATTATTGTGCTGAAAATGGATTTATTGTGTTTATGTTAACTAGATGGCTCCTTTCAGAGAAGGTCTCATTTATTTGAAGGAATATTTAGGTATAAGAATTAATGAATTTTTTTTAAAGTAAGTTCAGGTCATGACCTAGTCCTTGGATGCTGTCCAGAATATTAAGGATTAAACATACCATCCGGAGGCCAAATGTGAAAACCACCATGGGGGACCCCTGTGCCAGCTTCAAATACTTAGCCAGAGCAAACCACATTGGACAATATGTCTAAAACTGTCTTTTCCATCATTCAAAGTTTGCTTAAAAGTTGGATGACTTTGAGAAGGCTTCCCATGAATTCCCTTCTGGCTAGCAATCAAAACAAGTTTAGTCAAAAGTGGAAATGTGTTGTATGGAGGAGGGGGGGCTGAATTACTACTGACAGCTCTATCTCCATTTTCAGATTTTCTGCTTGCAATTTTCAAACAAAATAATGTTATTGTTCACTTTTAGGTATCCCTTGCACGTTGAAGACTTGGTTCAAGAAACTTCTTTGGAAAACTTTTTAAAGGAACACTTTTCATAGGAATGTTTTAGGATGAGAAGTTAAAAGAAAAGCATGAATAATTCCACGATGTTTCTGCAGCCTGCCACAGTCCTCACCTCTCTCTGGGAAAGGGCATGAGATTAGCAAAGTCAAGGGGGTTCAAAGAACCTTAGGGGGAACAAGGAAAAGGGAGGGGAGACGTTCCTTGAGAAAACCTCTGTCCAGCTCCAAGTCACATTTCTGCTTCAAGACACCTCACTGGATGAGATTTTAAAACCCCAGCTTCCCTGACACTGGCTTGCTTCCTGATGAATTTGGCTAAAGAGCTGGGTAGTAGAGAGCCAGCCAGGCCCCAGGCCTGCCAGAGTTAAAGCAGCCTGGTTGCTGCTTCCCAGGCTCTTTGTCACTTTTGAAAAACACGTTTCCATCAAGAAGACTTATTAAGATAAAATGCATTCAAACACCAAGGAGGCTATTCAATAAATCTTCCATTTGTTTTAAGGTTTGCACTTTATCCTCTTGCAAAGAATAACTCCCTCTCTCACTAGCAGACCTGCATTTGCACTGAAAGTAAAAGGGGGGCAGTCCAAGTCCATGGCTCTGGCCACCCTGCATACAAATGAGATGCTCTTGTCTAAATAAATTATCTGCTGTTCAGATCGATATTAATACTACATTTGCTACATTACAATATTGTGCAAATTTAAGAGTCATTTTAATACAATGTAAATACAATTCTTCACGCATGAAAGCCAAGAAATATTGATAGATTATACCATTGCTTACTGTTCAACAAGGCCTTGGGAAAGGAATTTTGCCATCTCTGCTCAAGAATGGTTTTAATTTGGCCTTTGGAGGGCCTGGCTCTAGGATGGATTTATTAGGATGGTTTATTTGTTCTCCAAATGGAGGAATTAAAAACAATAGTGCCAATAATAGTAGTAAAACTGCAGCTAACCCTACTCACAGTGGGCAGGGCCCAAGACCGGGTCTAAGCAGCTCTGTTCCTCACTAGCGTCTTTTCTGGCTTTGTTTATATTTCCCCCCATTACCTGCTGTCCCTGGTGTTTATATGTTTCCCTCTTGCAGGTTACAATAATAAAAGGCGGGCAGTGTTCTCAGAGGCTCAGACCAGAGCCCTTCAAAGGCAACGTTAATGCACTTTCCTGGAAGTTAATTTGAACCATCTATCATAAGAGAAATTGTTAACATTCATGCTACCACTGCCTACACTTAATTTGATATATTTTAAGGCACTCTGTTAAATTTTCAATGTTCATATGTTTTGCATAGCTATGAAATTTATCTCCAGGCCGGGAATCCTCCCATACTTGTGGGTTCTGCAGTACTGCTTTTGTTTTTTATCTTTCTTGTTTAGATCGAATCCGTTTTTTACGACCCTCAATAACCTCAGCAACTGCAAACATGAATGGTTTCCGATAAGGGAAAATCAGGCAGCAATAAAGCGGGATTATTTATGATTTATTTGTGCGTATTCTTCTCTTTCCACCTCTCTCTGTGTCTCTCAGTGTCGGGAAACTCATCCAGGGAGCGTGCCGCACAGGGTAAGAAGCCACATTCCCACGTTCTCTTCCTTCCCTCTCCTCCCCCAGAAACGCTGAGCTCTGGCTCACACATACACACACCGCGTACACACACACACCTCACACGCGCGCAACCAGACGGATCCACGGCACCGCCTCCCCCCTCTCCGCAGGCACACACGCTCCGCCGCCGCGGCCCCACGCGGGGGTCCAGGCGACTAGGCCCGGCCGCCCGCCCGCCGTCCGCACCCGCGCCGCCTCGGCTCCCGCATTGCCGCGCTCCCAAGATGGCAGCGGCGCGGCCGGCCAAGTCCCCGCGCGGGGGCCGCAGAACCGGGTCAGGCCCAGTGTCCAGCGAGGACCCAGCCCGGTGCCGCGCTTGGCGGCGCAGGAGACGCTGGAGGCCAGGCCCTGCGGCCCGGGGCCTGCGCTCGCTCCGGCGCGGCCTGCCCTCCCCGCGACCGCAGCCTCACCTGACGTGAACAGCACGATGGCTTTGAGGCAGCTGTACTCGGCTGAGTCGACGTGCAGCGCCTTGAGCTTCTCCACCTGCTCCTGGAAGATGCGGATGTGGTCCATGAAGGCCACGACGCGGTCGGCGGACATGGGCGAGGCGTGCAGGCCGGCGGCGGCCAGTAGCGGCGCCACGTGCAGCGGCATAGAGCACTGGGCCGCATTGAGCACGAACAGCTCGCTCCAGGTGAGGCGTAGCAGGGACACCTGGTCGGTGATCTGCAGATCCGGGAAGAAGGGGATGTTGCGGGCCCACTCGACGGCGCTGAAGAGCAGGCGTGCGGCCAGCTCGCAGATGTTCTCGATGCCCATGATGTTGTTGGGCTGCATGCACTGGCTGCCGTAGCGCGACGTAGGGTAGGGCTCGGCGCGCAGCAGCAGCGAGATGTAGCCGGACAGGTAGCAGTGGCCGTTGAGGGGGTCCCCGTTGGTGAGTGCGTACTGGCCTGGATTGGGCTGGGTTGGAGGCATTCTTCCTCGCTGAACCGCTGACAAAAAGAAAGAGAGAAAAGAGGCAATGTGCATCCAGGGAGCTTGCGAACATCGCTGTGCCGTAGCGCACCTAACACAATGCAGAAACTCTTCCCTCAGCCACACGCGCCCCGCGCATCTTCTCTGGCTCACTCTCACTCACAGCCCACACCCGGAGGAGATCTGGGGTGAGGCCCTCCAGCTCCACAGCTCGATGTGTCCAGTCATCGCAGGAGCCCCTGGCCACCTCATCTCCGCCAGAACTAGGCCTGACTTCAGGGACCCCAGCTCGGTAAGGCTACAGAAGTGCCACCCAAATCCTCGGCCACCAAGAAGGAAAACATAGATAAATGAAACCCCACTCACCCTTCCAGGATGAACAAATCAGGGTTAAAAAAAAAAGGAGGCGAAACCGGAGAAAGGTTGTGGTTCTAGGCAAATGCCTAGCGGCCTTTTCATTTGCAAACAAGCAGCATTTTGCTCATAAAATGTTCCCATATTCTCTTAAAATGCTATAGAATTATCCTTAAAATAGATACAAGTAACATAACCTAGTAACCACTTACAACTTTTGAGTAGAGAACAAGTATCCTGCACCCCTCCCTTCTCCCCTCCTCCCCATCGCCCCACACAAAGTTCTCACTATTATAAACGACAGAAAATTGAAAATTTTCAAGAAAAAAAGTTGAACTTACAGTAGCCAAACATTATTGAAAAAAGTGGGAAATATAATTAATGTCTGTCCTGCGCGGTGCCACTGCAACCTGCAGCCAGCTTTTGCCCAGTGAATGCACGAGCTTTCAACTGCAAAAACACTGGATTCATTAACCATCTGAATGCAAAACGTAAGCATGCTTTGAGTTCTTAAAGCTGACCAAAGTTTTTTTAAAAAATGTGTATGTTTTACTTCAACAGTGCCAGCGTTTTAAATTGCCATGTAAACAAAGACAACTTTAGGAAAAGTTAGGGCTACTGAACTCTCCCCCCAACAAATTAATATAGATATGCCCATGTACATGTAGCCGCCCTATTTCAGGTTGTGCACTATTTTCTTAAGTTTGCTTTGATTCTAATTTTAATGCAAGTTCCTGTGCAATTTAAGCTCTTGAAACATAATGGCTAGAATACTTTTTTCTAATTATAGTTTTGAACTTGGCAGTTATTTTTCAATTAAGTGAGAGCACAATTCAAAGTTTTTTTTTTTTTTCAGATGCCTACAAAATCTCCCTGGAGCTAGAAATGAAGTCGTCATATTTGCCTGCTCCTTGAGATCTGAAGGAATTCAATTCTTTTCTTGTGGCATATAAAATATAACTTTAAAGTCAATTACAAGAAGGAGTAATCTGCAATCTGCAAAATTGACTGGTTTGATAATTTGACTATAAGACATCTTTAATGATTGTCAGGAGATAAACTTTAACTGTAAACGGCTAAATATATTTATAAGAAAAGTACTGTATCTCTTGCCACATGAACATGAAGCTTATCCAAATACAACATCAAAAGTTGTGTTTTAAAAAAAACAAACCCATACAACACAGGGATTAAATGATGTGGAAGCTCATGCCAGCTGCAGTCTATGCATTATGGCCAAATCAGAAGGATTGGTAAATGCCGTTGTAAATTGTAATTTGTATGCAGTATTTAAGCAGAGGGTGGAGTTTGATGAAGAAATAAAACGAGTATCATGCTTTAAAAAAAATGACACAACTATGAAAGCACAGTTCAGTCACAAACTTTCCTTTCAAAGTAGAGGGGTGAAAACAAGGCCACAGCTCTGGAGGAGGCGGCCCCAGCTCCGTGAAGAGGAGAGGGAACCAGTGAACGGGCCAGAAGCCCCCCTTCCCCCCTAATTAGACATACAAGTGCAATAAATCTCACTCCTCTTTTTCCAAGCTAAGCTTCCAAAAGGATGATGGCAGCAATGAATCTACGGTTCAGGGTACTCCAGTCCTCAGCCCTCCCCCATTCTAAATAAAGGGTATGAAGAGGTGGAGGGAAAAGTGGAATGAAAAAACACAGAAACAGAGTTTTCTGGGGAAATAAGCATCCCTCCCCAAGTTCATGCCAGCACAGCCCCAAGCATCCTCACGCACACGCGGGAAAGAGACAACACACACCAAGCACATCCAAGACAGAGGAAAGGAGGGGATTTTAAGCCACAGCTCACGATCCCAGGGACACAATCCTGAGCAGGCAGCGGGCGGGGTGGGGGAGCCAGGGAGAGGAGCGCAGGCCGGGAGGGGGAGGCAGCGGCAGCGAGCTGGAGGGGGGGGCGCTGGGGGAAGAAGGCAGCAGGGATAAGGGAAGCTGGGACAGTCCGGGACCACAGGAGCCCCAGCCCCACACAGCAGCCACCCCAGCGAGAGAGAAAGAAAGAGCCAGGGAGGCGGGCAAAGCGCGGGGAGAGAAGCAGAGAAGAAATATTCACCTTCCCGCCTCATGCCCACTTTGAGGCACTTCTTGAGGCGGCAGTATTGGCACTGGTTGCGGTGGTGCTGGTCGATGGGACAGTTCCTGTTGGCACGGCATGTGTAAGTTAAGTTCCTGCGGACGCTCCTCTTGAAGAAACTTTTGCAGCCCTCGCAGGTGAATTGGCCGTAGTGCTTGCCGCTCGACTTGTCCCCGCACACCACGCACTCGATGTGCTGCTGGCTCTGGCCCGAACCGGGCGGGCCCTGGCCCTTATCCCCCGCGGTGCCGGGGGTGGCGGGCGCTCCGGGCTGGCCCGGGGTCTGCGGCGTGTGCGGCGCGCCCGAGCCCGCCTGCTGCTGCTGCTCGCCGGCGCCACCGCCGCCGCGGGCCGCCTGCGCTGCGGGGTTGGGGCCGCCGGGGTTGCCCCCGGCCACGTCGTCCTGCGGATCTCGCCAGCTGCTAACTACCATTGCCATATCTTTGGGCCCGGGGAGCGCTGGGGGGAGCCGAGCTGCTCGCCGAGGGCCGCGGGGCGCGCGGGCGCGCTGGGAGGGGAAGGGGAAGGGGAAGGGGGGAGGGGGAGGGGGCGGGGGGCCCGCCGGGCGCCCCGGGGTCGCAGGAGCCGAGCCCGACCCGGGCACCGGCCGCTGCCTCCGCCGCCGCCGCCGCTGCCGCCGCTACTGCCTTGGCCGCCCCGCTGCTGCTGCGCGCCCGCCCGCCCTGCTGGCGTTTTGTTGTGGTTCCTGCTGTTTTCTTTCTCTCTTTTTGCAGCCCCCCCAGGCTCTCAGGCTCCCCCCCAACACCCCTGCTCCCCTCGCCCGCTCCCCCCGCTCTCCGTTCCTGGGGGGGCCGCGCTCTCCTTCCCCCCCTCCCCACCCCCCGGCGAGCAAGCTCCCTTCTCTCGCTTTTTTCTTCTTCCCCAAGTTGCAAAATCAGAAATGGCACAGGCGGCAGCCGGGAGCGGCGCGGGGCGCAGCGCCGGGGGCGGCGGGCATGGGCCACGGCGCGCGCACACACTCGCCCTCCGCCTCGCCCGCACCCCCGCGCACACACACACTCGCACACACACTCGCTCACCCGCGCCGGGCGCCCGCCCGCCCGCCGGCCGCTCGGGCTACGCGCAGCGCGCGGGCTGAGCCGACATAGAGGAAGCCGGCGAGGGTGGAGGTGGCGGCGGCGGCGGTGGAGGAGGAGGTCGCGGCTGCAGGCGCCGCTGGAGCTGCCGCCTCAGCTGCTGCGGCGAGCGCCGCTGGAGGAGCCCGGGCCCGGGCCGGAGTCCGAACAGGAGTCGGGGCCGCAGCCGGAGCGCGAGCGGAGGCCGGGGCCGCCCGCGCCGCCGCCGCTGTCCCGGCGGGAGCCCTAGCCGGGCTCGGGAGTGCGGGGAGCGCGGTGAGCGGAGCAGGGCGCTGGGCGAGGCTGCCGGCAGCGATCAGGGCGCGCGGGTGTCGGGGGGCCAGGTCCAGGGCCGGACGCAGCCAGCCATTCAGGAAGACAGCGCTGGAGAGCAGGAGGCAGCCGGCGAGGAAGATCACACACTTTGCTCTTTTTGTTGTGCGAGTGGCGCCGGGCTCTCGCTGCCTTCTTCTTTCGGGAGGTGACGGAAGGGGGAGAAAAATAAGGGATAATTCACGCCGGCGACGAATTCACAGCGAAATAGAAAAAATAAAAATCAGAAGGAAATAATTGCCAAAAAAAAAAAAAAAGGAAAAAGAAAAAGCGAGAGAGACATCCAAAGTAGGTCGAATAAATAATCCTCTTCTTTTCCTCTTTCTTGCTCCTTCTTCTGCTTCTTCTGCTATAACACACAGAGCTAGTTAAAAAAACCCTGGAGATCGCCCAAAAATGTTCTTTTTTTAGTATTTTAAATAAGTGCTCTTCAGCCGGGAACCAACACCCTCCCTCCAAAAAAAATCATATATGTATAAAATAACGATAAGAAGAATACGAAGGGGTGCCTCCTCCTCCTCCTCCTCCTTTTTTTTTTCTTTAAGTTTAGACCTCTCTCTTCTGCAGGAATGGAGTAAAAGAGACAAGGAGGAGGGAGAAAAAGGAGAGAAAGAAGGAGAAGGGGAAACAACTAGTAGAATATGTAAGAAAAGAGAAAGAGGAGAGAGAAGACAGGGAGAGAGAAGAGAGGGAGAGAGAGAAAAGAGAGAGAGAGGAGAGGAGGGAGGGGGGGAGAAAGAGAGAAGAGAGGAGAGAGACAGAGAGAGAGAGAGAGAGAGAGAGAGAGAGAGAGAGAGAGAGAGAGGAGAGAGAGAGAGAGAGAGAGAGAGAGAGACCCAAAAATTGAATGCGTTTAAACGGGAGGACTCGCAGAGCAATGTTTCCGAAAGGGGGATCTGCGCGAATGTCTGTATATAGTGAACTTTGACACTACTATTGAAACTGACACGTTTCTATGGAGATCGCTGCCTTATATGGAGCTCGTGTCAAGGAGCCAAGAGAAGGGCTGCTGGCAACTGATAATCAAAGGCGACTGACTGGTCAGAGCCCTGAATCGGGGGGAGAGAAAATGGGAGGCTAAGGTTAGCCAAGCCTCCTGCACGCCATTGGTTGGAGAGCCCCTCCCCCTCCTTTTTTTTCTTTCGCCCCCCCCCCCTCAGCTACCTACAGACTGGGATGGCTTGGGGAGGAGGAGAGAAAGTGAGGGAGGGGGTGTGCTTCTGACAAGCGCAATTTACATTGAGATCGCCCTGCGCTGCTATTTACTCTGAGACCTGATTAGTATGGGTCGTCTATGGTCACACACACACACACACACACACACACGCACGCACGCACGCACTCACACACCAGAGGGGGAAGGGATGATGAGAGGGAGAATGCCTTTCGAAGGGTGAAAAGCGAATTAGAAGGAAATTATTTTGATTTCTTCTGAAAAGTTTTTAAAATCAGATTTTATGAGCGCGAAGAGTGCAATTGAAAATGTTTGGAAAAGATTTTAATGGGAATAAAACCTTCACCATTTTAACGATTCGTGAAATATACTGGGTTTGGACTGTTTTCTTCGTTCACATATAAGCATAAACCAAGTCTGGATTCGGCTCATTTTATATTCTTTTTAGAAACAAAGTAGGGTCTCCCTGTTTTTTTGACCCAAAGTATGTCTTGGTTTTAAAGGTTTAGTTACGACAAAGCACACTCCTGGAATTTGCAGCTATTCTATCCAAATCAATGATTCCTATTCATCCCAGAGATTTTAAAAATAAACTTTCCAATCAATCCGATTTTTCCTTCTTAATTTTTTTTGTCATCTCCAGGCTGTTCCAAACTCCAAACAATGCTTCAATAATTATTAATAAAACAGTAGTAAGTCCTCATATTGTTGCGGGGTGGGCGGTGATTAGTGTGGCCAAGTCAGTCCCAGGAAAAGAGCAAACGACCGAGAAGATGGAGAAGGGGAGAGGTGGGGGTGAGAGAGAAGAAGAGGGAGGGGGAGGGGTGGGGAGGAGGAGGATGGAGAGAGGGAGCAAGAGGAAGGGAGGGGGAAGAGGGAAGGGGGAGAGAGAGAGGGGGGAGGAGGGTGAGGGTGAGAGAGAGAGAGAGAGAGAGAGAGAGAGAGAGAGAGAGAGAGAGAGAGACCCTGATTCCCGAAGGTGATTGGTCGCGGGAGGAGGGGCGAGCCCGAGGAGCGGGTCCCGCCGCGGGGCCTGCAGGAATCGCTGGCTCCGGCTGCCACCTAGCGGACGGGAGCCGCTCCCGGGCGGCACACAGCCGCGTCCCTCCTCCCCTCCCCGCAGGCAGCCTGTGCCTTTTCTCCAAACGAAGACAGCACTTTGAAAATTCTTTCAATGGATTTTTTTTCCTTGAAAGATCGTACTGGGGGAAAATGATACTTCTATTAGTTACATATTCTCCAATCGCATCCTCGCACCCCCCTCGTTTTAAGATCGCTCCCCTAGGCAGGCTCAGGCTGGCGCTGAGCGGCGCGGAGTGACAAAGCCTCCGCTGCCGCCGCCGGGGGTGGGAGCCGCGCTCTCCCGCCCGCTGCTCGGCTCCGGAGGGCGTAAAAGTTTGTCTCAGCTCGAGCACTCCTAGCTCCAACAGGCCCTCAGGTAAAGGTGGAAGTAAATGGCCACGCTGTATTGACAGAGGTAGGGTTTGTTTTTTTAATACTCGTTCTCACTTTAAGCCTCACCAGGGAGGGGTTTGGGAAGCACTGTTTGGGGTACGTCTCGCGCTTCCCGGTCTTTCCAGCTTACATATCGGGAGTCGGCGACCGCTTAGTGACGAGTGAGAATTTTAAAGAGCAGAATAAAGGGTTTCCCGTGTCTGCCCCACAGCCCCTCCAGCTCGAATAACGGAGAGACTGTCAATGCCACTTCGTGAGCGGTGGCCCATTGTACGCAGCTGGTGGAGAGGAGGCGACTGGGGGTGGCAGGGGCTCCTTACTCTCGCCCCTCTGCCCAAATAAACGCGCAAATGCGTTCACATCTTCTGGTCAGTTAAAAGGTGAAACGAACACAATTAAAATAGACCGAAAGAAAGAAAGAAAAGAAAGTCTTTCTATATACAGATTCTAAATTTTATTTCCCATACAGTCAGAGGCAGGGAGTTGAGGGGCAGAGGAAGCAGGCAGAGAAAGGGAGAGAGGGAGAGAGAAAGAGAACTCGGAGTGGAGAGGAGGCGAGAGCGAACGCCAGGGAACCGGAGGGCCGCTGGGAGCCAGGTCCGCCGGGGCAACCGCCCTCGGACCCTGGACAGTGCGTCGTGGGCACCAGAAGCGGGACTCGGCCAGATCCTGCCCCATCAGGCAAGTAACGCAATGATTATCGTTTCTTTTGAACTTGGGGGTGGTAATGTGGGCAGGCCGGCAGTCTTGGCTTGCAAGGCCTCCGCAGGCCGGGGCTGGAGTAGATGCAGCTAAGGCGGGACGAGAACTTTCCGCGGGGCTGCTCAGGAGCTGCTCCCCCTGGCCTCTGTCCTGCTGTGGCGCTGAGGCCAGGAGCGCGGCCGCCGCGCCTCCCTGGAGGTGAGGATCCTGCCCCCGGAGCAGCAGCCCAAATTCAAAAGAGGTTCCTCCCACCCCCCATCCGCTATTCCGTAAATCCCCCGAGCTGGAAATGGCTGCGGGGGCGAGGGACTAGCAACCGCGGATCCGCACTTTCAGCATCCGCCGGGCCATCCCTGCTGGTGCCGAGCCCGAGCCGCGGTGGAGCCGGCTGCAGACTCTGGCCCGGCTGGCCCTGGTGCCCGCGCCTTGCCTGGCTTGGGCCAGGACCTGGCGAGCTCAGCCCGGCCGCCCACGTGCGGGAGCAGTTTGTAACGCGATCCCCTAACGTAACGCGATCCATGGCTGCCTGTCTGATGTGGGCGATACTGTCAGCGGATTAAAAGGCACATCAAGCCGCTCTCCCGCGCCGAGAACCTGCGGCGGCGGCGGCGGCCAGAGAGCAAGGGGATCCGCAGCCCAGCAGCCGAGCCAGACTCCTCGCGCCGCTGCAAGCGGGCTGGGGGCGGGGAGGGGGTCGCCTTCCAGGGGTGGGGACAGAGGGTGTGTGTGTGAAAGGAAGAGGCTCAATTAAAACCAACAAGAGTGCTTTCCTCCGCGCTGGGCAGAGGCGCGTGTTTGCGTCAGAGGCCGAGCGGGGCGGGCGCGCGGGGCGGGCGCGGAGGGCGGGGGGAGCCGATGCTGGGGACCGCGCCCGGGGGCTGGGTGGGCTCGGGAAAGAGGCAGCCTTGCCCAGATGGGCTGGCCCGGGGTCAGGCTCTGCGGGCGAGGGGCAAGGCAAGGCGGGAAGACTAACAGAGTCTGCCCGGGAGCGGCAGCGCCCACCCATCCTCACTGTGGGCTCTTCGCGCCCCCGCCGAGCTTTCAAACTTGAAAGAGGCTTCTGGGATCCGGGGTGACCGGGCGGCAGGGGCGGGGAGTCGGGCCCCAGAGGCCTCAGGCGAAGCCGCGGGCTCCTCCGGAAGGAAGGGGGAGGGTGCAGTCCCGGGCCCTCGTCCCAGGGGTGGGGGTGGGAAGCTGGTGGTGGTGGTGCCTGGAGCAGCAGAAGCCCTGGGCTTTTCGGGGAGAGGAGCGGCTCGCGTTCCTGTAGGGCATATGTGCCAACTTTCTGTCTCAAGCGGGGACAGGGGGAAAAAAAGGCTTTTCAAAGAGGGCGCTGTCCCCTTCTGGGACTCGTCTGGCCCGAGCGGTACTTAGAGCTCAGTTTCTCTTCCGGACCCTGTGCTCCCTGACCGCTGGCACACTCACAGGTCACCCCACTTGTGCTCACAGCCCTTCATCCAGCAAAATGGCTTCCATAGAGGCACTGAGGGTTCAGCCCAGCTCCTGGGGAGCCCTTTCTTTCTCTCTTGAAGGCAGTCGTTTGATGCCGGTTCTACTTGGTACCCTTGTTCAGGGCCTAATGCGACCCACGCTCAACCAGGAAATAACGATATCTGTTGTTGGGCAAGATACCCAACAGAAAAGTGATCATATTTTTCGAAAGCACCTGGGTCCCCAAACTATGAAATTCTACACACGGGTCCATGGCACGCTCAGCTGTAAGAGCAGAAAACGCAGTTACAATTTCCACCCTTCTTTCACCCATCTTCTTCTTCAGATCTCTCTCCCTCCCTTCTCTCAGGCTCTTCACCCCAGAACTTTAAACCGAAACTGGACGTGTTTCTTGGACCCACATCCGCTGTGGCCCTTGCCTCAGTATCCTACCCAAGGCCGACAGCCAGGCCTGCCGGGCTCACCCGGGTTTGGCCCTCTCCAGAGTCACTCTCTCCTGGTTAGGAAGGGCCTGCCCTGTGGCGTCTTCTCTGCCTGCCTGGTCCCCACAGACTTGTTCAATGCACATGAGGTCTCCAGTGTGGTTCCCCCACAAGGCGAAGAGAAGGTACCCCTCCGCTTGGGGAAAGAATTAGGTTGTTCGCTTACAATACCCCTTTTGAGCTAACTAGCATCAAGTCTCAGCGTTAATTACCTTTTAAAAGATCTACCACACAACACTTGATCTCTTCCAGCCGGACACCAGTAAATAGTTGTGATCTGGTGGGAAAAGGAGAGCAGCAGAAATTTGTGGCTGCATGTACAACGTCGCCTTGTGTTCAGAGTCCGGATCTAAGCGAACTTTCTAGCCCATTAACATCCTTCCCCCCACCGCCCCGCCCCACCTCAATATCATTCTCACTAGAAAGGCTGAAACATTCTTCACTAATTTTATGGCCTTTTTTATATTGGTATTTTGTTTTCCTAAAAGTCATTCACTTTGGCTTTTTGGTAAGTCACACTGAACAAAGGTGGCCTTGTAAAAACATTTTCTAAATCTAGTTCCAGAGTCATGGGACCCTACAAATGACCAGATATGTGTAAAAATTCTCTTTTATACCTCTTCCTTACCCCCAAATCGTTAAAAACGGTATTACTCTGCTTAGAGAGACTGCAGAACAGAAATAACCCTGCTTTATCAAGCCCATGTGGAGAGATGAACATGCCTGCAATCATTGGTAGAAAGGTCAATGCCTCTGATCTTGCTGCAGACCTTTCCCAAAGAGCTTATTTTAAAGGTGCTGAATCAATTAGTCTCCCCTGGCATGAGATTAAGGCCAGGAGGCACGTAGTTGAAGATGTGTTTAAAATTGTCTTGTACAGATCTTTTGGAGGAAATGGTATAGCGAAGCACAAGAATGCCCACCTAAAGTTTTGTGATTAAAAACCAAAACCAAAATAAACAAAAACTCCAGCTTATCTCAGAAATATCTTCTCTACCCCCAACATTGAACTCAGTCTGTATTGTGGCTGCACAGCTGTAAAAAGTTTTACCTTTGTCAACATAAAAACAAGGTGGACAGGACAAGTTAAGAGTCAGGCTTCTGCTGGACTGCCTACTCTTAGCTTGCCCATGTAGTTGAACCAGGGACCCAGCAGGCTCCAGGGTTCACTATCACTCACTCTAGCCCCAGGCATTTCTTCTTTGTCACCTTTGGGTTGAAATACTCAGAGATAAGTCCTTTACCTTAGTAATCGGTTTAGTTTTCTGTCTCAAACCGGCCATTTAAAGCACTTGTTTTGGAAAAATGAGAAGAACTTCCCTTTCTGCCTGGGCCCAGGGGTAGCAGCTGTGGGAGGATGGCAGGAGAGCAGGCACTGACCTTTGGATGCAAATCACGCCTTTTTAGAGGAGGAAAAGTGACAGTCATTCCTAGCACACCAGTGAAGCCAGAGCCAAATATTTACTTTTTGTAAAAATAAAGTCTTAGCTACCTAGATGCATTTATGCTATGCAAAAAGAAAGAACTGGACTTTTTATTATAAAAAATTTATTTTAAATGACCAACTTGAGTAAAGAATAACTGCATGGCTATTCTTCCTGGGGAAAATGGGTTTGGTTTGGATGAAATTTGAAGTTTTGAACTGAGTTGGAAGGTTGTTAGAGCACCCTGACAATACAATCAACTGCACTATATAATCATTTCCCTTAATAGTTACCTGTCAGAGTACCTATTTCTTTTAGTATCAGATTAATCCATCAGAAGTAGATCTGAGTTGGACATTTCACTGACTAAAGACTGCTCAAATCTGTTTGTCTTTAATGTCACTTTCTTCACTGACTATGAGATAAACTAGTGGAAAAGTATTGGCTCGAAAAGCCAGCATAGCTGTTGGTGTTACCAGTCACGCTGTGATCATATTTACCTATCAGAAGGTTGATCTGAATAATAAACCTAACATTCCCTTCTAAACTGTCAGTGGAAAGATATGTTTATTACAGTGTCCTCCAACACTGAGCAGAGAGGGGATTTACGTAAAGTTTAAATGAAAAAGAATGAGCATAGTACACCACCGATAAAAGCCACATGGAGCAGTAAATAATTATACCCTTTGTTATGATACGTGTATTTTATTTACCCATTTCAGAGATTGAAAATAAAACTAGCCCATATGCAGGAGAAGTTAATAAAGTATTCCAAATGCATGGTCTAACAAAACTCAGGGATAGTTCTATGTTTTATTGTTAACCCCTTGCATGAAATCTTCTGAAGCTGAAAAGAGAAAGGAAAAAGCTTTTGTGTTAGTTGATCCTTGGCTATTCTAGGGCTCAGGTTGGTGTGAAAGGGACGAGGAGGTCACTTGAAATCTCCTTTTATCTACTCTTATTTTCTCTCTGGATCAGCAACTTTGAATGGACATCATCTAATCGCTCTTAATGGAAAGAAACTATGGGAGCAACAAAAATGCCTTTACTCCAGAAGTGAATACATGCATGCAGACAGCTAGCTGAGCTTGCATAGGACTGAATCTCTGCACACATGTGCTTAGGGATTTTTCAGGGTGCGTGAATGTATATGTAAATTTTTCCCATACATTCTGTGGGGGGTTAATTGGGTGGGTTATTTTTCCTATGCACTTAAGAATGGCACACATATTTACATTAGAATTTTCTAGCAAGTCCAGGTGAAACTTTCACCTGACTCTTCCTTCAGCTTTTTAATGCTCTCGTTTTCTGGATGTATTTAAGTTCTAGGAGAAAAAAAAAAGCAAATAATGGAGAACACAATGGGCAGCCTTTTAGAGAAGTCATCTTATTTCCTTTCTGTTTTCAACTGGAAGTCATACTGATAAGAGAATTTCTCTTCAGGGGAGTAGAGAGTGTGTGACAGGTGGGAGTTAATGGGGTAAGACAAGACCTTTACTTTCAATGTCTTCCCAAGATTTTTTTCCTTTGTGGTGTTGCTTGAAATTAAATTGGTTAAAACACAATAAATAAGTGGAAAACAAGAGCCTGACATTACTCTATATGAAAGTTTTTCTAGCTATAGGTACATGTTCCCAAATCATCGAAGCTGAGCAATTAATTATAATTTGTTTTGCAATTAGAATTATTTTAGTAAGTCTCATACTGGTTAAAATATCCAAGTTGTCTTCCTTAGGCATTGTTATAGTATTTACTTCAAAAAGGGAAACACCCATACGGGTGTTAAACATGAACGGTTATCTAAAAAAGGTCATTTGATTTCTAGGACTGAAAGCTCTGGGCTTTACCTCCTAAGAAGTGGATGCCTCCTCCCCATCCTATGTTCTTCTAAGTAAAATTCACATTGCTCTCAGAGCTTGGGACATTTTAATGTAAATTCCTTTAAGGGAATACTTGGTTACCAGGGCTACAAGTTCCCATTTCAACCTGCCAGCCTCCCTGCCCCTGGCTCCAGATCCCAGAGACCCTTGGCTGTCCGGGGCTGGGACCTTGAGCTCCCCCCGCCCCAGTTCCCCCAGGCTACCAGAGACCTCAGTTTCTAAGTTCGAGGTTGGGTGGGGGAGGATTAATCCCTCTTTAACTCCTCTCCTTCCCGCCCTCAATTCTGAACCCCAACGGATACGTTTCCCCGGGTTGCCTGGTGAATAGGAGCGCAGGAGCCGCCCTGTCCAATAAAGATTAAATTAAGTAGAAGAATCCCAGCCGCTGGATATTTGGAAGCTCCGGTGGGGCGTCAAACCGACGTTTAACACATTTTTTCCACTCACTGTGCACAAATCCTGGACCTGTTGGGCTTAACTTTAGAAAGGAAGGAAAAAAGGAAAAGATATGAAAAGAATGAAAGGAAAAAGAAAAAAAAAGCAAAGAAAGTCACCGACAGAAACCCCAGTTTCAAGGGGGAAGTTGGCTTTAGGCTCAGAGCGGCTGAGGCAGAAGCAGGGCTTTCTGACCTTTCCTGTCTTTTCTTTCCCCAACCACTCCAAGAACTGGAGGCTTCCTCTGTCCACCCCTCCCGCCCAGGGCTGAGAACTTTTCTGTTTTGGAGGTTTGATTCTACGTTTTATCTCTTAGGGACAGCGTGGTGGCCTAGGGTCATGACTGGGTGTGCAGGGAAAAGGCGTGTTCAGAACCCAGTCGCCTCCTCTGTGGTGACTTTTTTTTTTTTTTAAATAAAGGTTTTGGTAGCACGACCTGAGCAGTTTTCTTCGGTTACTGCCCAGCGGGAGAAACAATGATTTTCTCTGTTTGCGTTCAGCGCATTGGACACTGACCTTGAAGCTGAGGCCCCGTCCCGCTCCAGCTCTCCCGGGAGCCATCCAAGCCCTAACATATCCGCTGCTCACTCCCACCTGCTCCTCTAGTCCCCGGACAAAGGCTGAGGGGCAAAAGGCAAGTCCGTTCATGGCAAAGGCTTGCCCATGCAAACACAACACTGAATAAATTAACCTCAAACCAGCTAGTTGGGGTGTAGTAGTTTAGCAGGACTAATTGCAGACAATGGAGCTGAAATGACTTTTCCAATTAGCTGCTGGTTGGAGTTTAGTTGGAGGAACTGTCAGCTACAACGATGGGTAATTGCTTTATTGCTCACAAAACTATCATCTATTTAGAACATATGTGCTAATTACTCTGGATGGGCGTCGAAAAAGAGACCATAAATCTAATAGCACTTAAAAAAGTCTATGGTGCTTGTAAGCAACCCCAGTCTCTTACACATTCTCTCCTGCCTAGGTTGGCATGATAGATGGTTGTCTTTCAGGAAGGCGAAGAGTTTGGACTGGAGGCACCGACAGGATGCTCTGGTCAAATCGCATACTGGAGAGCTAGGGTACCATGCGTGCTGTGCTGATGCGATAAATTACTGTCATCAAAACCAGTCCCCTCTTTAGCCCGGCACTTTTCATATTCGCAAAAGATTACTTTAGAAATCTTTTAATTGGATTATGCTAGGAAATTAATCTCCTTTAGCCTTGGCTAAATTTATTGTGGCCACTGATGAGAGGAAAGCCCTGTAACTGCAGTCAGGGCCACGTCCCCTTGTTCCCTCTTTTCCTCAGCCCTCCAAAGTCTCCCAGCTGCGTGCTACAGTCGTGCTCCAGGTCCTCGGGAGTGACTGGAGTGAGAAAGGGTAGAAAGATACATCTGGGCGAGGCCGCAGAGGTGCCCGGTGAATCCCCTTTGTCCTAAACGCCTCGTTTCTGTCCCAGATTCCCTAGCTTCACATCCAGCATCCCCACAGCACCGCGCCTTTATCCACAAGGAGTTCTGGGGGTCTGTTACCAGGGAAGGAGGCTGGAATGGCTGGAAGAGGAAGTGGGGTGTGTTGGGGGAGGGCTGCCAGACAAACTCACTTGTTTGCCCTCTCCCTCTGGACCCCCTTCTGGGTCTTCGGCTGGGAGCTGGAGTCGTGCGAACACTCTCCACTCTACCTCTCTGCGCAAAAACGCACAGCTCGCTTTTGGCTTGCTTTCTAGCACAACTCTGGAGATACTTCCCCTTGACGTGCGCAGAGCTTGAGGTCGGGGGTGGGCGGGTAGAGGGGTCTAGGGCCCTGGGTACTCCTCTTGACTCCTCTAACACCAGCGCATTGTGAGAGGCGGCGACCTCCCTTACAGCCTCGCTTCCAGCGCCGTCAGCCTAGTCCAGCGCTACTTGAGCAATTGCGGGAAGCTGAGGATCTGGCCCCGCTGGCTGCACCTCTCAGCGGGAGATAACAACATCTGCCTGAAACGGGATACCTACTTTTGCAGCCCAATTTAGCTCTTAATAGCAGCCCTCTGAGGTGTGGTTAATTGATGGGGACAAAGGCGTAATGATTTGACGGAGAGACACCAGTGATCCTTTACTCTTAAAAGAACAAATACCACCCCAAACACCGGCGAGTCATTGCTCAGTAGCAGGCAAAGGCAGAGAGGTGGCGGCTGGAAAAGCGGCACTGGTGCTGTTCGTACCTGGAGGCGTAGGTGCGGCGTGATCCCTGGCAGGGCCCGGGCACTCGAGAGCCACCAAGGCGCACAGCTCAGATTGGCTTGTGGTTGTGGCTGCGGGGAGCGGGGAGGGACCAGGAGCGGAGCAAGCTCGGGCTGACAGGTGACCGGACCGGCAGGCGGGGAGGAGCCGGGAGCTCGGGAGGATGCGGTCCCTCCCTGGACTCTGCTACTTTATCAGCCCTTCCCCTTCGCAGGTTTGGATGCCACAAGCCGGGCACCTCCTTTTATCTCCCTTTCCGGCTAGAGCAACCCCTTATCCAGCTTGAGGAAAATGGTCAAGTGGCGGTGCTGGGAGTTGGTAACTCGGGAGTTCAGCTGTCCGGACAACCTTAGGCCCTAGCGCCACAACAGAGAGGCACGCGCCTGAGTGTGCGGATGCGCGCGCTCGCATAAACGGCTCCGAAATGCAAAGCTGGAGCACAGCAGCCCTAAGCACGTGGCCATATTTAGGCCAGGTCTGCCTAGAATCCTGGGGCAGTCTTACTGGCATTTACTTGCCCTGGGGCTGGGTCCCATCGCCGGGTCAGAGCAGCCCCTGCGCACCATCCAACTAGATCTCCTTTCACTGTTTTCTCCTTGGCACCTTCCCGTTCCTTTACCTGATTTCCCTTTGCTCAATTCTGGCTGAGTGTCTAGAGAGTCAAAGGAATGTTTTACTCGGTGCAAGCACCGAACTTAGTTTCCCACAAGAGCTAAAATGAAAAAAAAATCAGATCGCCTTTTCTATTTGCAAAGGGAAACCCCCTCCGGGTGTGGGCAGTGTTCCTAGCAGGCTTTGCAAGTCTCTTGTTTTACAGTTTGGAGGATAACCTTGATGCTTCAGGTTTGAGCTCCCTCTGGAAGCGGAAGGAGAAATGACTTCAATCACCGTCCGTATTTTATTGTATTGAGAGATCTCAGGTGTTTAGGCTGCAGCTATTGTCTACCTTCCTCCCTGAGCCCACATAAGAGGGATGAAAGAGCCCAAGAAACTTAGTTTCCTCAACCCTCTTGCGGATGAGGGCGGCGAAGTTTCGGAATCAAAGATTTGAGGAAATGCAATTGAATCCCAACTCGCAGAGTGTACCAGTCTCGGTGTGGTTCCGTCCTTCCACTGACACTGTCTAACCTCCAGTGTGGTTCTGCCCTCTGTGGATCTCTAGGAAATCGAGATTCACTGTCGCTTAGCCGTCCATGTCCCGACTCCTCCGCAGCTCTAGACAGAGGGGATCATGAGCTGGGCTCCAAGGTCGTGGCCTGGTCCTCGGTCACCTCATAGCCAGAAACAAGGCCCTGAGTCCAGATCTATTCCCTGGCCAGCGATTCCCGCTCAGTAGCTTCCCACACGGGATGGAGTCCGTGACCTGGCGGCAGGTGCCCGCTGATGAAGGTACCCGAGGCCGGATGTCTTTGGGCCACCGGGGTCCTGAGGTGCCAGTGGTGAGCCTAGGCGTTGCAGGCCCCCCCCCAGGGCGGCTCAGGCGCATCTGCCACATTAGTCCAGGCCCGTCCCCACAGCAATCAAGTGCCCTTTCTCTCGTGTGTCTCCTCACATCCCTCACCCCACAAGGGCCCTCCCTAGAGTACGAATTTTTCACTCTGCCAACCTGGCTCCCACGTGGGATTCCCTCCCATTCCTCCCCCGCCCCTGGCTAGGGTGCACCGACCCCGAGCGCAGCCACGCAGGGAACAGCTCCCGGAAGCGAGGTCCACATCCGGGCACGGAGCCTCGCGCGCGGGGTTGGCTGCGGGCGCTCGACGCAAGTGCGGCGGCCCGCGCGCCGGAGGGGCCCGGGCCACAGGGTCCCCCCGCTGGGACGTCCTCCGGAGGCTAGAGGCAGTGCTCTCCTAGGCGCTGAAGGCCCTCACTCCGCGAACGGGCCAGAATGGCAAAGCCTCTGGCCTGCGCGGGGGATTCGAGAAGGAAGCCAGGCCCGACCGGGGGGTGGCGCACGCTTTCCGAACCCCGGGCGCGCGCTCTGGGCCCGCGCTGGCTGTTGGCGTCCCCTCGGGTCGGCGCTGCGAACCTCTTAGGGATGGGCCTCGAGGGAGTGTGAACCAGTCCCCCGCCAACCTTTTAA
This sequence comes from Lepilemur ruficaudatus, assembly GCA_963574885.1. Taxonomy (NCBI): domain Eukaryota; kingdom Metazoa; phylum Chordata; class Mammalia; order Primates; family Lepilemuridae; genus Lepilemur; species Lepilemur ruficaudatus. Next base: position 34,084 of record CAUYRT010072015.1, read on the forward strand.
GGTTCAGGGATCCATCGTCAAACGAAGCCGCTTTTGCAAGTCTTCCCCATCACAACTCTTTCCCTCCCTGGCTAGGGCGCTGAGCCTTGCAGACCTCCGGGCTGTTTGCCCTGCCTTAGGCAGTCGGTGCTCTTCAGGTGTTGGGCTGGTAGGGGTAGGAAGCAAGGCCTGGGGTACGGTTGGGGAGCCTCAAACACGATTTTCTGGTTTAAGAAGGAGCTTGGTTTAAGAAGCTGGAAAGTCAGTGGGAGTTTACTTTGTGGCCTTTGGTGTTTAAAAAACCCCATCCATCTATAAGTCTGGAACAGCACAGAGAAACTGTTGTGTAGTTCATTAAAGAGATCTTGGGAGACCCTCTCTCAAGAGTGTTTCCAGAGATTGCTTTATAATCTCTCAATTTGGAGAGTTGGTATGTGCCGCGCCGTTAGTCTACCGAGTAGTATACTCCTTCAGACAGGGATTGAGAAACGGAAATACCACCACCCTCCAGCCAAACTGTTGTGGCGACTGATTGCAGGGGAACTGGTGCTCCAGATGTTGCACTAGAGGCGCTGCAAGTGTGAGCAGGTAATATGGAGAAGAGTGACATTGTTAACAGAAAGCTTCTAATTAACAATGACTTCATTTGATTGGAAGGATGAAAAAGGCTTTTTAAATCAATCCAGATTCACTGGCCTACACTCAGCCAATGTATGAATATGGAGCTGGACTGGGGTCTGCTTTCTTTCAAAGATGTCATCTTAGAGGTAATAGCATAGGTGAAGTCATTTGGTTACACTGTGGAAACTTTTATAGTGCCTTCCTTAGGAATTTAATTCAGTGCCTCTTCATTTTATTAGGAACAGACCGACTCCATCAACTGTGCTCTCCCTGTTTAGAGGCAGGACTGCTTGAAGCAATTAGGTTCACCAATTAGCATAGTTTTACTGACCTCTCAGCAGCACCACCACCGCTCCTTAGATTATCCATTTCTTCAAAGTCAGGGAAAAGCTGGAGCACAACATGCTTCCCAGGTGTCCAGTTTGGGGAAATAAGCCCACAAGCAGGGTAGCACAGTGGTACAAAAAGCTTTCTAATAGTCCCCAAGTGTCTGTTTCAGCAACTTTGGTGGATTTTCTGATTCTGGATCCTATAATATCTCCATCCTTTGGCATAGCCTTTAAAGCCTCGTATTTTGGCAGAATTGCTTTTAAGAAAGTGTATTTTCTCACTTCTCTTCTGTCCTCCTGTATGCCAACGATGTTGTGGAAAATTTTAGGGGCCAGAGAGAGGAAGTTGCTGATGCACTTCTTGAAACCCTGTTAGGTGGCAAGGTAAGGGCTCAGGTGTGTGTGTGCGCCTCAAAACTTACTAGAGGCCAGGGTGGATATGGGAAGATAAGTCATTGCTTTTCCTAACTTTGAAGGTGTACCTGCAAGGCTATTTTGCAACCTCTTCGCTGTAAGCTCCATCAGCTGGTGGCCAACATCTTTAGTGAGAACTTGTCACTGTCAAGAGTAGTGAAGGGATTAAATTTACATGTCTATTGTTCTTCTCTCTCTGTCTCCCTTAAAATATATATTTCTATGAAAGATTTCACTAGATTAAATTGCTGACAGTTCATTAGTAGCAGCAACAATGTAATTCCCCTAACCTTATTAAATCAATACATACTAGATCCATGCATTGTATTAAAAATGCATCGGCATATGCAGGAATTGTGATCATATGGCCATGGACCTCAGAATTGAAGATGCCCCTCAAAAATTGACTAGTTAGTATTTATTTAGTCTGTGATTAGATATTCTGGAGTTTTAACATTTCAGGGACCATTGTGACAAGTTTTTTTGTTCTTGAAAAATCCTTTTATTTTATTAAGTCCTCACATTTAACCATGAAAATGATGCATGCATTTAATAATAATAATACACTGTGACTTTTATAGTTTTTTGTCATTAATTTTTATCTAGAGAATATACTTCAACTTAGAATATATTACTCTAGTAAGACATACTCAGGTGCATAAATTTCTATATAAGCAAAAATAAATTTTGATGCATAGGATTTTGCATAAGTATAAATAAATATACTATGTGTGAAGGTACTGCTGTATATTGATTATAACAGTTTATTTTTAAAGAGGAAACCACATTTAATTTATCTCTCTGCACTGTCAACTGTAAGTCAAAGAACTATTTATCATTTTAAAATAAGTTATTCCTTTATAATCTGATTTGCTTGTTGAAACTTACACCACAAGAAGTAACATTTAAATTTCCCAGTCTTTAAAGTTACCACAGCACTGAGAAAGTTACATATATCTTAAATTTTATGTGTGAAGAAATACTTCAAATGTGGTTTACCAGGAACTGGTCAGTAGATAAATTTACAGTTAGTCCCTGCTGAAAACAGGGAATGTGTATAACACCTGGAAGTTGGATGGAAAAAGTAATATTTACTCTAGCCAGATATTTGACCGTACTGATTAACGATGCTAATTATTTAAAAACATTCATCCCCTGTTGATGTTAGCCAGCATGCATGGCACTGAATTCTGAAGATATAGTCATTGGCCTTTGGGTTCACCGCACTGTGGAAGAAAAATCTTTATTTGATGAAATAGGCAATCAACTGAAATCTATCCTCTTTAAATAAACTGATTCCTCAGTATTTTCCCAGTGTTGGTGTAAGTTGTTGTCTGTGATGTCCCCCAGGGCTCTTTCCTCTGCTCTCTGATTTGGTATATGAAAGCAACTCTGAATGATGGATTACTGTGTCATTGCAGCCTGCGAAGGATTAATTTGTTTCATTGATTTCTCTTTAGGCAGATCGCCAGAATTTGCTGCTTCCCACCTTTCCTCAAGACTTCTAGAAGTAATAGACAGTAATAGCCTAAGACAAATCAGCTCCTTCTTGTCAAAATAGAATCAGGAAACTGAGTCCTAGGAAAACTGTGGCAAACTTTTTTATTGGCATACTGGGGGAGCAATTAATAGGCTATCTCATTTGCTTTAGAAATATTTTTAATTGAATAATTTCCTTGAATTGGTGACATACCACACATCATATTAATAGATCTTAAGTAAGCATTTATAATGTTTGTTCCATATAAATTTTCCCTAATTCATAAGGATCCTGTTTAACTCAGGGAAAAAATTTGTTGTCTATGTGATTGACAAATCTTCCTTTCATGCCATATGTTGGGATCAAATAAAATATCAATATAACTTTAAGTCAACTTAAAGTTGACCCTATATTTGTCCCTATATTTCTTATGGGATTATTTGACCTAAAGAATTTTTAGAAACTTTGTACAGGGACCGAGAGTATGAGAGCATGGAAATAGAATTGCTTAAAGAAAAAAAAAATACCTTTTTCTGATTAAAAAAGAATCTGCTCATAAGAGAGAATTTGTAAAAATTTAAATAATATTTTTTCTAAACCTTTTTCCTCTAAGCATTTATTGTAACATGATTAAGATCATTATTAAAGTCATTTATATTGACTGTATAGTGCTTTAACATAAACACTTTAGCCATTGTTCTACTTTTGGAGAAGGTAACCTTTTAATTTACATTAGCATAAATAAAGTTGTGCTGAATAGCATTTAAATAAACCTTTAGTCATCCCTATGGTTATATTTTTATAATATATTATTAAAAAAGAAATTACTTGGACTGAAGGTTTGGACTGTTTTTTTAAGGTTCTTAATATTGATTGCCAAATTGTTTTCCAGAAAGGATGTCCCAATTTATACTGGTACTCCAAAAAAAAAAAAAAAAAATTCCTTTGTAGAGGCAGGATTCTAATTCATGTTACATGAGCAAAGAAAACAGAGCAATGCTCTTTTCCTTGTGTTCAGAAAGCTTTGGTAACATTTTACATATACTTAATCTCTCAGAAGTATTTTCCCAACTGCAGATGTGAAATAGGCTGGTTATACAAATCTATTTGTTTCCCTTCTGTAGTGCTGAAAATTATATTGATTTAATGATCTCAAGTTATACTTTTTATGTAATTAGTTTGTAGTAAAAACTAATATTGTCATGTGCTAATGTCTTTTTTCCCTCTATTGTGCTATGGTAGTAGTCCATGCAATATCAGCAGGTTTATGCTTTTCCTGTGCTTTGCTGAAAGGAAAAAGGAACATCTGTTTCCATTATATATTTGCATCATAATGATAACAATTAAATGGCTATTATGGTAGTATACAGTAAATATATTTTGCTGAATGACCTATACTTTCTTGTTGGAAAATTTCAGAGATTTTGGAGGCACTTAGTTTTTACAGGTAGGTTCTATGTGGATGTTTAGATAGACTTTTGCTTACTTTACATAAATTATTACAGTTCTTATTTGTCTCAGTGAAAACAACCAAACACCATGATGATTAAACACTAGGTTTTCAAATGTGACTCTTGAATTTATTTCTCTTAGGCATATGTTTAGAGTAAAAATTACTAAGTATCTCTCTCAGTATTCTTAAATGGGTTTATCATGCTAGTAATACAGTTTATTTTGCATTTTGTGCTGTTTGCGTACTTTTATATTTTACTAAGTTGGAAGATTAGAAATATATATGTATTTGCAACATATTTCACCTTTTTCCCCTTATATTAGGGGGACATAGTGATATTTACCTTTTAAGCTCAGCAAGAGATTGTTTGAAACCACACACAACTATTTCCATTGACCTTTAAAGTTCCAGAGAAATGTTTTCATTTATTTTAGCTTTTGGTTAAAGATGTTTTGGTGGTTACATAAAGAAATGATTAGAAAGTATTTCAGACAAAAAGTGATATATAGAGAAATAAACACATCCAAGTACTCCAAACCCAGTTTGAGAAATAAAATGTAACCAGTACAATTGAAGCCCTTCCAGGATATATTTCTCTATGGCTTCTTGAAGAGATAATCATCATACTCAATTTGATGGTTATCATCCTTTTGCCACTTAGGTACTTTTTTTACATGGTCTAAAAATCTGACATAAATGACTTGTCTTTTTGAATTAATTTTAGAATGTTGGAGCAGTGACTGCTGTTAGAACTCTTTTAGCCTAATCACCTATGACTGGACATGTTTCTCTGCTTTACTGTCCTCATCTGTGAAGTTGGGGATAGGTCTACATGATTTCTGATGTCTTGCTGGCCATGATTAAAAAATTATTCTTGATTACCTCATGTTTTCGATATGAAACAAAATGAAACAAAACAAAAGACAGAACAGAGAGGCTAAGTAACTTGCCCATGACCATATAGTAAGTCACAGAGCAGGGAATAAAACTCAGTTCTCCTGACTCTATTCAGCACTCTTTTCTTCATTTCACATTGCCTGCCATTTTTTGCGATTATTCTTAAGAATCGAGGGGAGGGAGGGTGAGAGAAAGGGGGAAGAGGAGGGAGAGGAAAGGAGGGAGGGAGAGTGGAGAGAGAAGAGCAAAAGATTTCTTTCCTCAGATATCTTTTTTCTGTAGGGAAAAACACTGAAGCCTTATCAGCTTGGAAGCTACTTATAGAATTAGAAGACTGTGTGTCCTGCAGAGCTTGTGAATCCTTTCTATATTTTCCGGATTTTCCTGGAAAGGAAGTTTGAATATAATGTGGCTTTCACTAGGCTCCTCACCCTACAGTTAATTTTCCGATCCTTTCAAGGTAACTGGACCAGGAAAATAGGGATGGGCACAAACACAAGTGTCTCTGTGGATGTACATGTATCTAAATTTCAATATATTTTAGCAGTTAGGACTTTAATAAATTACTCTTTCTTTTTTACGTAGTTTATGCTATGTTCAAATCACAAATGACTTTCTATTTGAAAATGAGTTTGTTTCTTGTTTCTATTTAGCGGCCAACGTACCAGAGTACTGAAGTGAAAATAGTACAAATAGAATAATGTGGAAACACGTTTTTAAAATCTGTTTGGAGAAAAACCCCATTCTAAAAATGGCAACTTAGAATTACATGCATGTACTTTCTCTTTCAGGTTTTTACTCTAACAAATTTAATTCATTCTTAGTTGAGATGACTAAGCTTGAGTCATAATATTCACATAGTGCCATGCCTCTCCTATGAAAGAATAGCAATATAACTGGAGGTTGAAGTTATATATCTAATTGTAAAACCATGTTTTCCCAAATCTCTTTCTTCAAGATCCAAAAGTTTAATAAATTATTGCTTCCTTCTATAAATACATACTCTGAAACTTATAACAGTAGTACTCATTCTCGTTAGGGTGGATGAAGCTGCTAATAGAGCTCTGTCAGTACTATAAATATAGTAGGTAGTTATATTTTAAAAAGCAAACAAGATAACACATTTGTGTCTGAGAATTTCAGGTCAAATTATCTTACATGTTTAGCAGTTTTTAGTAGGAAATTACCCCTAGAATATTAAGTTGAGGAAGAGGGTAATCAGATACCAGTATTCAGTACACCTTTTATTTAGGCATTGCTTTATTTGCTCACATTTACTACATACATGTTTTCCCTGAGAAAGCCTTTTTTTGAGGATGTGTATGAGAATATTTGAAAAGGCAATTTTTTGTTTGATTTAAATTTCTAGTGAACATCCGTAATACATGGCGTTTTCTACATGGGTTAAATTTCCCCATGTTGCTCTAGCAGGTAGATGTAACTCAAGAGAAAAGGTGTGGATAAATGAAACTAGCCAATCATGAGCCCGTTTTCTCCCTGGCCATAATATGTACCTGGAACAATGGTGGTAAGGATATTGAATCTTAAAACCAGCAATGCTAAACCAGAGAGACCTTAGTGAGACACAAGAATATGTAGTCATTTTGTAGTCCACAGATGTTACTTCACTCTCTTAGATACAATAGCTCTCTGTAGAAAACTGGTATGGTGTTTACAGAAACAGCAACAGAATGTGGAAACTTTCTTTTTTGGCCATACCTACTACCAGAATTGTAGGGTCTTAAGTATATGTACTGTTTCTACTCAGTTCTTAATGACTTCACTTGAGACCAAGTTGAGAGTATTTCAAAACTACCATTGGTTGTATATTTTCCATTGACACAGCTAATACACAATTTGTAGTTTGTCTGTGTATAAAAGGGGTAGAATTTTCTTTTACCAATGTTAGATTTGCACGTTGTAAAAATTTGTTCATGTCCTATTTTGAATTCCCAGCTGTTTAGGATTTTTCCATTGTTTGACTCATAGGAAATTATGTTAACTGTTGTGCTGAGTGTTCTGGAAGTATAGATATTCAACATACATTTATTGAGTTTTTGTCATGCTTAAGGCACATGGAGTAAATACAGGTATATAGTCCCTGCCCTCAGGGGGATAATAATTGATATGGTCTTTTACCAGTAATTTAACAGACTATATTTTCTTAATATACTATATTCATGTGATTTTATTAATATTACTGTATTGGGACTTTAGGATAAAAAGAAAATATATTTAGTTTTCCTTTGCTGTTCACTTTTTTTTTTTAAAGAGACAGAGTCTTGCTCTGTTGCTCAGGCTGGAGTGCAGTGGTGCAGTCATAGCTCACTGAGCCTCAAACTCCTGGCCTCAATCAATCCTCCTGCCTCAGCCTTCTGAGTAGCTGGGAGTACAGGCACATACCACCATGCCTGGCTAATTTATTATTATTATTTTTTTAGAGATGGGGGTCTTGCCATGTTGCTCAGGCTGGTCTGGAACTCTTGGCCTCAAGCAATCCTCCTGCCTTGGTCTCCCAAGTTGCTGGGATTACAGGTGAGAGCCACTGCACTTGGCTCTCTGTTCACTTTTTGAAAAAATGCTTAGAATTGTAATTTGAGGGCAGCCAAAATTGTATTATATTGTTCTTAGTATATATCTTGAATAAGTAGAATGACATTTGCTAAGTTTAAATCAGTTTTTTTAAAAATATGATCTTAGAATTTTTCTTAATACTCTAAAATATTTTGTTTAAATTAAATATGCAAATTTAGTTATTTTTCTGCAAATAAAAAAATTATTGCTGTAACAGTGTTTTCTGAAAAGTGACCATTATATTGCTTAATTTAGCAAGAAACAGGTTCATTTTTCTAAAACTCAACTAACAAAGTCTGAGTTGAAGTTAGGAAATACACTGAGAGTAAAGGTACACAATGTTTTCAAGAATGCCTATTTTTGGTTTTGACCACATATTGGCTTTAATGCTGATATTGTTGAACGTTTATTGTAGCATTCAACGAGTTTTTATAGCTCACCAAAGTTTATTAAAAGATGCTAAGAATAATTACCATTTATCTCTCACAAGTGGGTGGGATTTTCGACAGATTTGACCAGTACAGATAGATCTTTTAGATAAAAAGTTTAACAAAAACACAACCATTGTTTCTATAATAATTGCAATCTGTCTGGACTTCATTGTGTAATTTCTTCTATTTTTCTACATGTAGATGTAGACATAAGTTTCAGTTTATAAGTATTGAAATTAGCAGTAGAAATATAATTTGTATCTTGTTTAAGGCATTTGCATGATATAACAAGGTCCTTTTGAATTTGGTGATCTTTTGGATTTTACATTATTTACACTTTTCTCAAAATAGGAATATGAATTCCAAAATAAGTCTTTTTCTAATTAGTTAATTTTGGGATGTGTATTTTATATAAGATTTATGCTTAAAAAGAGTTAAACACATCAGTAATACCTGGTAGAAGATTCAGTGGATTATTCCATGAGAGTTAAACTGATGCCATTCTCAGTTGTAAAGGTAGTTTTTTTGGACTGGCTAAAGCTTACTGATTTGAGGGAATAAAGTCATGGTACTGTGGAACTTTGAAAGCTGCATACCAACTGATGTCAGTAATAAAGCCAAAAGTCACTGAGATCCTATTTGTATTTTAGTTCCAAGATTAAATTTAAATGTATTTTGAGTTTTTATAAATAGTTTTAAAATTCTGAAAGTGTTACATTTTATAGTAAGGAGCTAGTCAAAGGCAATATTTTTATATACAGCATATATGATCAAGACTTTTGTTCTTATATAAGCTTGCCTAATTATTTTTCCTCCTTAAAAGAAATATAAAAAACCCTTAACTTATAAATTTTCTTTTTTATAAAAATAGTAAAGTCCATTTATTACCATTATATGCTAGGCACATTTCATGTATTATTTAATGCATTTATATAAAATGGAAAACTCCAGTTTTACCAATTGGAGGCTCAAACATGGTTAAGTAATTTGCTCCAATCATATACAGGCATATGTCATTTTATTGTGCTTCAATTTGTTGTGCTTTGTAGCTATTGTATTTTTTTTTACAATTTAAGAGTTGTGGCAACCTGTATCACTCATGTCTGTCAGCACCATTTTTCCAACAGTATGTGCTCACTTTGTGTCTCTCTCTCACACTTTGGTAATTCTTGAGGTATTTCAAATTTTTTATCAATATTGTATCTGTTATGATGACTTGTGGTGTTATTATTATAACTGTTTTGGGGCACCACAGACTGAGCCCATATAATACAATGACGTTAAGTTAATAAATGTTGTGTATGTTCTGACTGCTCCACTGACTAGACATTCACCTCTCTCTCTCTCTTTTTTGCCACCCTATTCCTTGAGACAAAAGAATATTGAAATTAAGCCAATGGATAACCCTACAATGGCTTCTACGTGTTCAGGTGAAAGGAAGAGTCACACAGCTTTTGCTTTAAATCAAAAGCTAGAAATGATTAAGCTTAGTGAGGAAGGCATGTTAAAAGCTGGGATAGGCTGAAAGCTAGGGCTCTTGTGCCAAGTTATGAATGCAAAGGATTTTCTTGAAGGGAATGAAAAGTGCTATGCCAGTGAACACAAGAATGATAAGAAAGTGAAAGATCCCTATTGCAGACATAGAGAAAGTTTTAGTGGTCTGGATAGACCACAACATTCCCTTAAACCAAAGCCTAATTCAGAGGAAGGCTCTAACTTTCTTCAGTTCTGAAGGCTGAGAGAAGTGAGGAAGCTGCAGAAGAAAAGTTGGAAGCTAGCACAGGTTGGTTCATGAGGTTTTAGGAAAGAAGCCATCTCCAGAACATAAAAGTGCAAGGGGAAGCAACAAGTACTGATGGAGAAGCTGCAGCATGCTATCCAGAAGATGTAGCTAAGATCATTGATGAAGGTAGCTACATGAAGCAACATATTCTCAATATAGATGAAACAGCCCTTTGTTCAAAGAGGATGCCATTTAGGACTTTCATAGCTATGGAGGAGAAGTCAATGCCTGGCTTCAAAGTTTCAAAGGACAGGCTGACTGTCTCTTTTGTTAGGGACTAATGCAGTTGGTGACTATAAGTCAAAGCCAATGCTCATTTACCATTCCAAAAGTCCTAGGCCTCTTAAGAATTATACAGAATCTACTCTGCCTGTACCCTATGACTAGAACAACAAAGTCTGGATGACAACACGTATGTTTATAGCGTGGTTTACTGGATATTTTAAGCCCACTGTTAAGATGTACTGCTCAAAAAAAAGACTCCTTTCAAAATATTATTGCTTATTGACAATGTACCTGTTCACCCAAGAGCTCTGATGGAGATGTACAAGGAGATTAATGTTGTTTTCATGCCTGCTATACAACATCCATTGTGTAGCCCATGGATCCAAGAGTAATTTCAACTTTCACATCTTATTATTTAAGAAATACATTTTGTAAGGCTATAGCTGCTCTGGATAGTGATTTCTGTGATGGGTCTGGCAAAGTAAATTGAAATCCTTTTGAAAAGGATTCACCATTCTAGATGCCATTAAGAATATCCATGATTCATGAGAGGAGGTCAAAATATCAGAATGAATAGGAGTTTGGAAGAAGTTGATTCCAACCCTCATGGATTACTTTGAGGGGTTCAAGATTTCACTGGAAGAAGTAACTGCAGATGTGGTATAAATAGCAAGAGAACTAGAATCAGAAGTGGATCCTGAAGATGTTACTAAATTGCTACAGTCTCACAATAAAAATTGAGTGGATGAGGAATGCTTCTTAAGGATGAGCAAGGAAAGTGGTTTCTTGAGGTAGAATCTACTTCTGGTGAAGATATTCAGAATGCTGTTGAAATGATAACAACAGATTTAAAATATTTAGTTGATATAGTAGCAGCAGTATTTGAGAGGATTGGTTCCCAATTTTGAAAGAAGTTCTACTGTGGGTAAAATGCTATCAAATAGCATCACATGCTACAGAGAAATCTTTTGTGAAAGGAAGTGTCCATTGATGCAGCAAACTTCATTGTTGTCTCATTTGATTAAATTGCCACAGCCATCCCAACCTTTGGCAACCACCACCCTGGTCAGTCAGTGGCCATCAACATGGAGGGAAGATCAGTAAAAAGATTATAACTCACTGAAGGATCAGGTGATTGTTAGCATTTTTTAGCAATAAAGTATTTTTACATTAAAATATGTATATTTTTAAAGACATAATGCTATTACACACTTAATTGACTACAGTATACTGTAAATGTAAATTTTACGTGCACTGGGAAACTATAAAAATTCATGTGGCTAGCTTTATTGTGACATTTGCTTTATTGCTGTGGTCTGAAACTGAACCCGCAATATCCTTGAGGTATGTCTGTAGCTAGTGAGTGACAGAGCAAGGATTTTAACTGAACTATGTGTCACTTCTGAGCCCATTTCTGGTCTTTGCTAATGTCATTGGTTCTTGTCAAGCAACTCATTATACTATCTTTTGATTATATTATGGGTCAAATCACATTCTCACAGGTACATAAAAATGCACAAAGTAGCCAGGCATGGTGGCTCATGACTGTAATCCTAGCACTTTGGGAGGCTGAGGCAGGAGTATTGCTTAAGCCCAGGAGTTCGAGGCTGCAGTGAGCTATGATTGTGCCACTGCACTCCAGCTTGGATGACAGAGAAAGACCCTGTCTCAAAAACAACAACAACAGAAAATACCACAAAGCAACTATCTTCCAAAACAAAGGAAAATTTATATAATTTCATGTTATTCTTATATCTATAGGATGATTATATGCTCCAATGTTTGATTACATTATACTGTCTGTGTAAATGGTACTATATATGATGAAACATGAGTCGTGTCTATTCTTAGAGTTTTTTTGTCACTAGGTTGGCTTAGCTATTAAATGGCACACTTGCTACCAGGGTAAAAAGTCAATAGTAAGAAATTTTTAAATTTCTAATTTCCAATCTTCAGAATGTTTTTGTTTTTAGTGACTTTCAGGAAAAAAAATGATCAGTTACCTTAGTAGGCGTATTATTTTGCTAGTAAAGTGACTGTAACAAAGTACCACAAAATGGGTGGTTTAAACGACAGAAATTTATTGTCTCACATTCTGTAGGATAGAAGTCTGAGATCAAGGTGTTGGTTTCTTCTAAGGGCTATGAGGAAGAATCTTTCCATGCCTCTCTCTTAGCTTCTGGTGGTTTGCTGGCAATCTTTGGCATTCCTTGCCTTGTAGATTCATCACTTCAATCCCTGCCTTCATCTTCACACGGTGTTCTCTCTGTGTGCATGTCTGTCTCTGTGTCCAAATGTCCTCATTTACAAGGATGCCAGTCATATTGCATTAGGGCCTGCTGTAATGACTTCATCTTAACTTGATTACTTGCAAAGAACTTATTTCCAAATAAGGTCCCATTCATAGGAAATGAAGGTTAGGACTTTAACATCTTTTTGGGGAACACAATTTAACATACAACGGTAGGTCATTTTTCTGAGATAGTAGATTTAAAAACTCTTTAGTAGTGGTTATGTATGTAAGTGCAGTTTATCAAAACATTTGTATAATTATATGTGCATACGTCAATAAATGAGTCATGTATAAGTATTTGTTTGGAATAAAATAGATTTGCACTAGTCTGTTCTTAATTGTAGGAAGAACAAACTGGAAAACTATTGAGGCTAGTTTTCAGTAAATTAAATATGACTGGATGTGAAAATATATGGAGCAAGTAAGGCATGTATGAGATCAGCGTAGCTGGTGGTGTGAGGAAGTTGGGATTTAGATTGGCATTCAGGACAAGAGGATGTTGCAGAAAGAACATGGGGTAAGGTCCTGATGTAGGAATAGGTATTTTACCTGGAGTGGGCTGTGGTGGTGAAGGAGGCTTTGGGGCCAATTATGTTGTCAAGGAATCCTGAGTCAGGCCCTTTAACTTTATTATGTAGAATTTTAGAATATATCAATAACAAGAAGAAAAACATGACCTGTAACCCCACTACTCAGCTAGTCATTATTAATATTTTGGCATCTTGAAATAATTCCTGTCAAATTTTCCTGCCGTGTTTTTCTCATTGAGATTAATTACATGGCATAAACAGTTTTCTAAAATAGAGTCTGTAGTGTTCTCTAATATATATATTTATATATACAGTGCTCTCTATATTTACACATATTTTTAATATATCTGGATTGGAGACCCACTGAGTAACAGACCTAACGGTCATTGGTGATGAGTTGGGTCACCCTAATTCCAAATACCATTAGGCCAAGGCAACTTTGTCTTATGTCATTTGGCCCTTTGCCTTTAGTCGTGTTCTTCCTCTCCTATTTCGTACTGCTGCTGAGATCTTTTTAGTGATCACTCTCCTAGCTTAACTCCCTTAGTCAGGAAAGAGTTTCAACTTTTTAGCATATAAGCCATTTCTGTTATCTTTCTCCTGCCTTTTTCTTCTCTTCCTGCTACTTTCCCAAAAGCTACTTTAAGTTCTCAGAATACCGTGTACCCTTCTGTACCTCTGTTTACCTCTTCCTTCTACCTAAGAATGTACTTTCTCTACTTGGTTCTCTGTCCAGCAGCTGCTCATTGTTTAGCTCATCTCAAATGACATTTCCTCTCTGAAGCCTTTATTTTAAGCCTGTTTTTCCTTCTTTTTAGTATCTATGGCACTTTCTATAAAACTTGTTACAGAACTTATTATAGTGGCCAGTTTTCATCTTTGTCTTTCTTACTTGACTAAATTATTTAAGTGTTCTGCTAGGCATTGTAGAAATTGCAAACCAAAATGAAGACGAACTTTAGGAGATGGCAGCCAAGTGGAGGATTCTCAATTTTCGTGCATCGGTGGGGGATGGTGGTGAGGACTGTAATGAAGAGTTGTTAAGGAGAATATACTTGAATGATCCATTAAAACAGAATTGTGACTGGAAATGTTTATATAGTGTATTAAAGTTAATGAAGTTTATTTTTTTACAGGGGGCCTGATCACAGGTTGTACCAGATATTCTCAATATTTCTATTGAAATTTCCTTATCTCTGTCTACAAGAAGAGTCCTGGAGCCTCATCCCTGTGGTTACCTACTATGCCTTGGTATGTGATGCTGCACTTTTCCACATTATCCTTCCTGTACTAGCAGAGGATCTGGATTAGAATTTAGCTATTTGTTTTTTGTAAAAAGACTATGGAGAACTGAAAGAGGAATATATATATCTATATTGCAATTTCTTTGAGATTTCATACTATGCCTTGTTACTTTTATACCCATTCACAGAACCTTCAAATAGTGCCTTGCTCATCACAGGCATTTAGTATTGTGATTTTGTTTGACTTGTGTCTAGTTTTAACTGCTTCTTATTGATTTTTGACAGTTGTTAATCTAATTTCTTAATCCCTTAAATGATGAAGATGCATATAACATTAATTTTGCTTCTAAACAATGTCTTCTAGTAATCATATTTGATCAGCTTCTCAACTCTTATGAAGGAGATTCAACTAGAAACTGATAGAATTCCATATCAAGAATCAGTAGAACTATGTTATTATAAAAATCTCTGCCGGGCGCAGTGGCTCATGCCTGTAATCCTAGCACTCTGGGAGGCCGAGGCGGGCGGATCGCTTAAGGTCAGGAGTTCGAGACCAGCCTGAGCAAGAGCGAGATCCCGTCTCTACTATAAACAGAAAGAAATTAATTGGCCAACTAAAAATGTATAGAAAAAATTAGCCGGGCACGGTGGCACATGCCTGTAGTCCCAGCTACTCGGGAGGCTGAGGCAGAAGGATCGCTTGAGCCCAGGAGTTTGAGGTTGCTGTGAGCTAGGCTGATACCACGGCACTCTATAGCCCGGGCAACAGAGTGAGACTCTGTCTCAAAAAAAAAAAAAAGTGCAAAGTGAAGCAGTAGGTGCTGATGGAGAAGTTGCAGCAAGTTATCCAGAAGATCTAGCTAAAATCATTGAAGAAGTGGTTACACTAAATAACAGATTTTCAGTGTTGACTGAACAGCATTCTATTGGAAGAAGATGCCGTCTACAACTTTTATAGCTAGAGAGAAGTGAATGCCTGGCTTCAAAGTTTGAAAGGACAGGCTGACTCTCTTGTTAGAGGCTAATGCAGCTGGTGACTTGAAGTTGAAGCCAGTGCTCATTTACCATCCTGAAAATCTTAGGGTCCTTAAGAATTATGTTAAATCTGCTGTGCCTATGTTCTATAAATGAAACAACAAAGCCTGGATGACAGCACATCTGTTTACAATATCCTTTACTAAATATTTTAAGCCCAGTATTGAGACCTACTGTTCAGAATAAAAAGACTCCTTTCAAAATATTACTGCTCATTGACAATGTACCTGGTCACCCAAGTCCATGGATCAAAGAGTAATTTTTGGCCAGGCGCGGTGGCTCACACCTGTAATCCTAGCACTCTGGGAGGCCGAGGCAGGGCAGATCATTTGAGCTTAGGAGTTCGAGACCAGCCTGAGCAAGAGCAAGACCCCATCTCTACTAAAAAAAAAAAATAGAAAGAAATTAGCTGGACAACTAAAAATACATAGAAAAAATTAGCCAGGCATAGTGGCGCATGCATGTAGTCCCAGCTACTCAGGAGGCTGAGGCAGGAAGATCACTTGAGCTCAGGTTTGAGGTTGCTGTGAGCTAGGTTGATACCACAGCACTCTAGCCCAGGCAACAGAGTGATACTCTGTCTCACCAAAAAAAAAAAAAAGAGTAATTTTGACTTTCAAGTCTTATTTCAGAAATAACATTTCTTAAGGCTGTAGCTGCCATAGATAGTGATTCTTATGGTGGGTCTGGGCAAAGTAAATTGAAAACCTTCTGGAAAGGATTCACCATCCTAGATGCCATTAAGAACTTTCATGATTTATGGGAAGAGGTCAAAATATCCACATTAACAGGAGTTTGGAAAAAGCTGATTCCAGTTCTCACGGATGACTTCGAGGGGCTCAAGACTTAAGTGGAGGAAGTCACTGCAGATGTGGTAGAAATAGCAAGAGAACTAGAATTAGAAGCAGAGCCTGAAGATGGGACTGATTTGCTGCAATCTCATGGTCAAACTTGAATGGATGAGGAGTGGCTTCTTATGGATGAGCAAAGAAAGTGGTTTTCTGAAATGGAATCTACTGGTGAAGATGCTGTAAACATTGTTGAAATGACAATAAAAGATTTAGAATGTTACATAATCTTAGTTGATAAAGCAGCGGCAGGGTTTGAGAGGATTGACTGCAATTTTGAAAGAAGTTCTACTGTGGATAAAAATGCTGTCAAACAGCATCACATGCTACGGAGAAATCTGTGAAAGGAAGAGTCAATTGATGCAGCAAGTCTTATTTTAAATGAATGGCCACAGCCACCCCAGCCTTCAACAACACCACCCTGCTCAGTCAGCAATCACCAACATCGAGAAAAGATCCATATCCAAAGGCCCATATCCAGAAACATCTCCCTTTGCCCACCCAAAAAAGTTTAAGAGCCAAGAACCCACTTAATATAAAACTCTGCCTTCACTGATCAAATTTTCAGGTGCAGTTACCTGGCAGACTGAATTGGCGCTCTTCTGGCTCATTTCATTAAAATATATATGACCTTGTATAGTCATCTAGAATACAGTTTGCTGTGCAAACATTCTGCATCTCTGCCCCTGATGCTGGTGGACACATCAGAGCCCATATGATGAGGTAGTGACAGTAAGCTGCAGAACTGACAGGACAGTGCTCTTGAAAAGTGGGACATCCATAAGCTTATTTATGACCCCAGGGCTCAAGCTAAAGAAGCATCTGGATGGTTGGCACGAGTCAGTGTTCAAATTTCTTTTGGCATGAAGGGGGGCTCCTGTCTTGGGTGCAGCTAGCACAGCCGCCCAGCCTTGAGCAAGGTGGCTCCTTTCAAGTCTGTCCCTCTTCTGTACATGCTTCTTTGCCTGAGGGTTCCCTTCTGACCTGTTGTCAGCCCCAGGCCCTGTGCTTAGGGTGACAGCAGAGAACCTCACATCCCAACTCCTCCCAGGAGCAGCAGTTTTTAGGAGAGTAGAAATGCCCAAGGTGAGTGGAGGATCTGAATGTTAGGTTCCTGAGCAGACGCTGCGTAAACCCATAGGGCAGCGTGTGGGAGAAGAGGGACAGCCAAGTCTGCACGGGTAAACCTGAACCATGCACCTTCTGCAGTGTAGACTAATGATTGGTAAACAGAGAACGGAGAAGAACTTCTGTGTTTAGAGTGATGAAACGTTGATCTTAGACATCCCAAAGGGAAGAGACACCTAAGAAGAATTCAGCTTGTCCACCAACCAGGGGAATACAACTTGAGATGACCACTAGGGTCATCCTGCCAGTCGCTGGCTGGCTTCAGAAGTCAGGTGCATAGGCTGTCAACTTGAGTTACGTGCTCTGGTGTGACTGGCGGACACCTCAGGTGCAGCAGTGGCGGAGGCCTCCTCCACGGCAAGAGCCACTGCCAAGTGGTATTCACCAGCAGAAAGGCTTTTTCAGGACCCTTTGTCCTGATAACTGAAAAAAAACTAGTCTGTAATTAGCAAAGTAGATTCTTTCTCAGCAATACCTGGTTTTCAAGGATCTGAAATGGTTCTAACTAAACTGCCCCAGCCTGGCAGCAGAGCAGCTGTGTTACACTGGGAGAGCGCCTTAATATTTATGGACTTATTTCTTCAATTTTAAAGCAAGGGTGTTAGACTAGAAGGTATCTAAGGTCACCTTTAACTAGGAGAGAGATTCAAGATACTGAAACAACCAGTACTGCACAGGTGCCAACCAGGAAACACATTTAAAACCTGAGCTTTCAGTAATTAGATATTGAGAAACATCTTTGTGTAATCCAAGCCAACCCTCCCCCTGAAGTGAAGTGTCAAGTGACTGACACCTTCTAAGCATTATTTCTCTGTGTTAATGACAAACCTGATTATGAATATTACATGAAAGCAAGAAAAAGTGAAAAATGTGTTGCATTTATTTGAAACTCCGGGGCAAGGGCAAATTCAGTTTTACTAAATTGCTGGCAACAGCGAGACCTTGTCTCTAAAAAAAGAAAGAAAAGAAACAAGAAAGAACCTAAGTCTACCTCTGAAAAAGGTAGACTTTTTTCTGAAAAAGAAAAACCTCAGAAAGATGAGTTGACTATATTAAAAATAGACACATGAAAAAAACCCTCACTGCTGTCTTGCAACATCCAGTTACTTGTCATCTGCAGCTCCTGCCGTGGGGGAAGGCCTCATCTGCCTCGGCAGTAGCAGGCACCTGACATTTCTTTGTCCCCACAGTGCAATTCATACTTCCTATTGGAGATGTAAAGAGAAGCAGGTGACTAGTAGAGGTGACTGCAGAGAACAGGCTGTTCTCATCTACTTGCGTAATTTTCCTTGACCAAGCAGCCTCAGGTAGTCCCTGAGATGTTCCCCTCCACGTATATTAACGAGAGCCCCAGCTGAGAAGCTGGGCTCTTTGGCCTTCAGTGCTATAGACCCCATCACTGCCTGAACTCTCAAGTCTCTCACCAGACTTGGTCTCTACGATTGACTGTTGAAGCTGGAAACGGTCCGCCCTCCCTAGCCTCCAGCCAACAGCAGGCGTCATCTGCAAGCTCTCAGCTGATAGGCTCAGTTTGAATGTGTCCAGGGCAAGGCAGAACCTACTCTCTGCTTCTCTGCAAAGCTCCATCTTCGAATAGGTCAAATAGTTGGCAGTCCTGCCACCCTCATGCAATGTGTGCCTGTTGCTTACTACAGGTGCTGCCCCTCGTGGCCCTGTAGGACACGCCTACGCTCCTCCTGAGTGGCTCCCTTACGTTGCCTCCTAATCCTCATTCCTCCCTGCGCCCCCTGCTCCTCTGCACTAGCACCCAACATCCTATTACACTGCTACATGAAGACGGGCATCTCTTCACTGCCATAGCCCCAGTTTCTGAAAAAATAGCTGGCATGTAACAGGCGCTCAGTAGGCGTGGAGTGAATTAGTGACTGAATGAGCAGGCTCAATATGGAAATGAGACTAAGCGAGAAATTCAAAGCCAGGACCGCCAAGATGTCAGCAGCTCGTGCTGTTAGCATGCTTGACTCAGGCCAGTCTCGGCTCCGACCACTCCTGAAAACGCCACTCCTCACGTGTCCCTGTGGGCTCTCCCCACCCTAGAGCCCCGGGTGGAGCAACGGGCACAGCCCTGCCTCCCATCGACAAACTGACCTGCGACAGAGACCCTGGGGACTGTCGTGGAAGCTGCCACACAAATGCAAAGGGTATACTTGTCAGTACTGTGTACTCATTAATTCTTTACTACTTGCCTCTTTTGCAGTGTGTTAACTCTGACTAGTAATCATAAAAGTCTGATTAAAAATGTTTATACCAGTTGGGTTGAAATAAGAAATATTAAAGTATTTCAAATTTGTCAAATGTAGGAAAATTTGGCTGATAGGAACATAAGCTTTATAATATTCTGTGCTCAGCTTGTGACTATTACTATATAATTTAACATTTTTGACTGATTTTCAGTAGCTAAAAGGTACCAGTTATTGAACTCTTGCTGTATATCAAACACTATGCTAAGTGCCCGCAGCCTTTAATACTCAACTCTGGCGTAGATATTACTAATATCCTCTTTCACTGGTGAAAAACTTGGGCATAATAAGGTTGTCATTTGCCCCAGGTCAAACCTGAGACCTAATTCTAGCACTGCTGCAGCCCCAGCTCTTTCTGGGGAACTGCTAGAATTCTGAACTTGGTCCTTACATCACTAACGCCCTGAATGCTCAGAACTGTACCTGCCAAGTAGAACAGCTGTGAATATAAACTGGCCTAGTATGTATGTGATAGTACAACAAAAAGGTTCAAGGAACTATAAATCTCCAGGATTTGATAGCAATTTACGATGCTGTGTGCTAGTGTCGGTCAAGGGCAGCTTCATGGAAGATTTTAAGTTGGGTTCTGAGGTGCCATCTGATGGTCACCTGCATAGGTCGTATCTGTGCCATGCCTAGGCCTTGGTTTTGACTTTTTTCAAAACAGAATGAGAAACCTCTCTAGCTTCTAATCCGGGAAGTTATTACAGGGTTATTTTGGGGTAATTTGACAAGTGGAGCAACATGCAAGGGAGACCAGTGAGAAGGTGATTGCACAAGTCAGTATAAGGTGATGTATTAGTTATCTGTTGCCGTGTAACAAATCACTCCAAAACTCTGTGGCTTGAAATAATAAGCATTTATTATCTCACAAGTTTCTGTGGGTCAGGAATTCAGGAGCAGCCTCAGCTGGTGGTTGTGGCTGGGGGCCTCCCACGAGCTGCCGTGAAGGTGTCAGCTGCAGCTTCCCGAAGGCTGCCCTGGGGCTGGAGCCGCGTTTGGGATGGCCCCTCACACTCTGCCTGCTGCGTGCACCTCTCCAGAGGGCTCCCCGTGTCCTCATGGCAGGGCAGAGCAAGCAGAGGGCAAGCCGCCATGTCCTACAATGTGGCCCCCGGAGTCCCCAGATCATGCAGGCCAGGACCCCATAGTGCGCAGGACGCACACATGGGTGAGGGTGTTGGGGACAGGCTTGCTGGGACCAAAGCAGAGCAGGACAGTAAAAATGAGAGGCCACAGAACTGATCTGAGACATGTAAAAGGAACGTTTGGTTTCCAAATGGCTCCCAAGACAACAGGTAGGAGGAAGTCTTCAAGAACTCAGGTTTTGTATTTGGGAGATAGAAGTAGCACTAATCAGAAATGGGGAAAGGAAAGCAGCGTGATGGAAGGGAACAAGTTCAGTTTTATTTACGCTGGGTGAGAGATGCAGTGGGATCTGTAAGAAAGGGGTCCAAAAACCAGAGAGTGAGGACCTCAGGCTCAGGGGGCCTCGGGTCTCCTTCACTACCCTTCTGCAGAGAGGGAGGACTTGTAACCTTTTGAAATTCGGGAAGACGTCCTCAGCTCACAGGCAGCAGTCTGCCAGCCCCGCCCTAAGTAAACTCTCCTACAACCGCTGCAAACATACGCATAAGGCTTGGTGAGACGTCAAGGCTGGAAATCCAAATCAGCACTGAATTCTAACTGCTGGCTAATTTCGTACAAGGTGATAGTTTTTTTGTTTTTTTTTTTTTGAGACAGAGTCTCACTTTGTTCCCCTGGCTAGAGTGCCGTGGCGTTAGCCTAGCTCACAGCAACCTCCAACTCCTGGGCTCAAGCAATCCTTCTGCCTTAGCCTCCCAAGTAGCTGGGACTACAGGCATGCGCCACCATGCCCGGCTAATTTTTTCTATATATATATTTGGTTGGCCAATTAATTTCTTTCTATTATTAGTAGAGATGGGGTCTTGCTCTTGCTCAGGCTGGTTTCGAACTCCTGACCTTGAGTGATCCACCCACCTCGGCCTCCCAGAGTGCTAGGATTACAGGCGTGAGCCACCGCACCCGGCCTCGAAAATGAGTTTTTGACTTATCCATGGTTTCACAAAAATTTCTCTAAAAAAATTTCAAAGATAGTCACAAGCCAAAGCATGCATTTGCAAGACTAGAATGTACCTTCAAAATAAAAATAAAACAAGAAGTGTCAAAGTGAAACGTCAGAGATAGCAGCTATGATTTTAATACTTAAGGAATCGGACATTTCATACTTAATAATGTAATACTTAACATTTTCAACAAAATGAAATCAAGTCTTGCCTATTCTTTAGTAAACTCTGTGTCCTTGTATGTGTATTTTAATAACTAATATTATTTTAATAATTCTTTTTAACAGTTATAATCATTCTGTGGTTTGGAGGTCAGCCAGAAAAAAAAATGAGTGTTTTAAATTAGGGGCTTAAAGCTCTTGGAAAAAACATCTAAAATTTTGCATGTGTTGCATGTTGAATTTTATCATTTATTAATACATACAAATCAGAGTAAGTTTTTAATTGCCTCCATATGCAATTTTATGCATTTCTGATTGATGCATAAATTTAAAGCTTTAGATCCTATACTTTCATATGAGTCATTTGAGCAAAATAATATTCCATAATAATCAAAATATTTTCCAGCACACATTTTTTATAACAGAATTTTAAATAAAGTGAGAAAATACTATCCCGTAACAGCCTCAGTTAACATAAACAAATATTAAATACAAATATATGGTTATTTTCATAATGTAATGAATAGAACCTGATTATTTATAATCCTATATAGTGTAATATATAATGTTTAATTAAAAAGCTTCTGCACAGCCAAGGAAACTATCATTAGAGCAAATAGACAACCAACAGAATGGGAGAAAATATTAGCTCTCTACACTTCTGATAAGGGTCTGATAACAAGAATCTACCTAGAACTCAAAAGAATTAACAAGAAAAAAATCAAGCAACCCCATCAATAAATGGGCAAAGGAAATGAACAGAAACTTTTCCAAAGAAGACAGAATAATGGCCAGCAAACATATAAAAAAAAATGATCAACATCTCTAACCATTAGAGAAATGCAAATCAAACCCACAATGAGATACCCCCTAACCGCAGTGAGAGTGGCCTCTATCAAAAAATCCCAAAACAACAAATGCTGGAGAGGATGTGGAGAGACAGGAACACTCTTACACTGCTGGTGGGACTGCATATTAGTGCAACCTTTGTGGAAAAGAATTTGGAGATACCGCAAAGAGCTAAAAATAGAAATAGCATTTGATCCAGCAATAGCATTATTAGGCATCTACCCAAAAGAACATAAGACATTCTATGATAAAGACATCTGCACCCAAATGTTTATGGCAGCACAATTCACTATTGCTAGGTCGTGGAAACAACCCAAGTGCCCATCAATTCATTAGTGGATTATTAAAATTTGGTATATGTATACAATGGAATATTACTCAATTATAAGAAGAGACAGTGAGTTAGCACTGCTTATATTATTCTGCATTGAGCTTGAGCCCATTATCTGAAATGAGATGACACAAGATCGGAAGAATGGGCTCCACATGTATTCGCCATCAAATTGGTACTGACTGATTAACACTACAGTGCTC
>CAUYRT010072016.1:0-14286 GCA_963574885.1 Lepilemur ruficaudatus
TTGGCCAATTAATTTCTTTCTATTTATAGTAGAGACGGGGTCTCACTCTTGCTCAGGCTGGTTTCGAACTCCTGACCTTGAGCAATCCGCCCGCCTCGGCCTCCCAGAGTGCTAGGATTACAGGCGTGAGCCACCACGCCCGGCCCTTATGATATGATTTTTTTAAAAATTATTGAAAATTATTTTATGACCCCAAGTATAGTCTTCTTGGTATATATTCTTTGTACACTTAAAAGAATTTTTATTTTGTTTGAGTGTTGGCTAAGTTAATTGAATGTTCTTTTCAAGTCTTCTATACATTTACAGTGGTCTTCCCTTATCTACAGGGGATCCATTCCAATGCCTAGTGGATAACTGAAATTGTGGATAGTACTGAACTCTATATATACTATTTTTTCCTATATATAAATACCTGTGATAAAGGTTTATTTATAAATTGGCACAGTAAGAGATTAACAATAACTACTAATAAAGTACAACAATTTTAACAATATAGTGTAATAAAAGTTATGTGAATACAGTATCTTTCTCTCTCTCAAAATATCTTATTATACTGTACTCACCTATTTTTGGACTACAGTTGACCATGGGTAACTGGAACCAGAGAAAGTGAAACCATAGATAAAGGAGGACTACTGTACTGTTTTTTTGTTGTTGTTACTTGTTCTATCAATTATTGAGAGAAGGATATAAGAATATCTAATTATAATTCTGACCTTATCTGGTTATCTTTGAAATTCCATCAGGTTTTGTTTCATGTATTTTGTGGTTCTATTACTAGGAACATAAGGTTTATAATTTTTGTTCTCTTGAAGAATTCTTTTTACCAAGAATAAGGATATTTGTATGGTTACAACTTCTAACTTTATATAGAAGAATTATTTTGAGATGGATCATAGCCCAAATGTAAAACTCAGAACCATGTAGCTTTCTAAAAGAAACAGAAGACTATCTTCATGACTTGGAATAGGCAAATGTTTCTTGGGCAGGAGACTAAGCACTAAAAATAGAGGAGAAGTTGATAAAATGGACTTTGCCAACATTAAAATAAACATTAAAATTAAAAATACACTGTTTAGAAAATAAGAAGGCAAACCAAATACTGGGAGAAAATATTCTCAACACATTAATGTGACAAGGGATTCAGTGACATTGAGAAGGACAGAAAAGCAACAGGAGAGAGCAAGTCCCTTTTCCTCCTCAGCCTTCCTGTCTCCCTGTAGCAATTCCTGCGGAGAGCTCCTAACACAGAGCCAGCTGGCAAAGGAGAAATGTGGGCGTAGAGTCCCAGCACCAACATGACACAGTGGAGCACGAAAGGATGGGTCTGAAGTGAGAGACAAGAGCTTAATATCCAGCACACAAACACATAAAATTATGGTGTACCCTACATGTGATAGCATCTTAGATTCAATGAAAAAAACAACCTGTATATAATTATATACTGTATTATTATATTGCATTATAAAGTGAATATAATTACATTACTATTTTCTAGAGTATCTATTAATATATATATTCATTTTTCTAATAATCAGGAATAAGGAAAGCACTTTAGCCCTCCACTTCAGAAACTGAGTATATTTTCTTGAGGTAACAGAACCGGTGGGGTACTAGACAGTAAGCTCATGACCTGGTTATCTATTTTTATTAACCCAAGAAACAAGGCAAATATCATAACTTTGGCTGACCAATAAGCATCATTATTATTTTTTAAAAATTTCAGAATATTACAGGAGTAAAAAGATTTTGGTTACATGAATTGCTTTTGTACAGTTTGAGTCAAAGTTATAAGTGAGTCCATCAACCAGATAGTGTGCATTGTACCAGTTATGAGTGAATTTACCCATCCCTTCCTCTTTCTGCTTGAATTCTATTGGATTTTACGACCATACGTGCATATGAGTGTTGATCAATTAGTTTCAATTTAATAATGAGTACATGTGGTGTTTGTTTTTCCATTCTTATGATACTTCACTTAGAAGGATGGTCTCCAGTTCCATCCAGGTTGGTACAAAAGGCATTAGTTCACCATTTTCTATGGCTGAGTAGTACTCCATGGTACACATATACCACATTTTATTAATCCACTCATGTATTGATGGGCACTTGGGCTGTTCCCACATCTTTGCAATTGTGAATAGTGCTGCTGTAGACATTCGAGTACAAGTGTCTTTTTTACAAAATGTCTTTTTTTTCCTTAGGATAAATACCCAGTAGTGGGACTGCTGAATCAAATGGTAGTTCTACTTTCAGTTCTTTGAGGTATCTCCATACCGATTTCCATAAAGGTTATACTAGTCTGCAGTCCCACCAACAGGGTATAAGTGCTCCTTTCTCTCTGCATCCATGCCAGCACCTGTTGTTTTGGGACTTCTTGATAACAGACATTCTCGCTGGAGTTAGGTGATATCTCATTGTAGTTTTGATTTGAATTTCCCTGGTGATTAGAGACTTTGAGCATTTTCTAAAATATGTTTATTGTCCATTAGTCTATCTTATTTTGAAAAGTTTCTGTTCTTGTCTTTTGCCCACTTTTTAATGGGGTTGTTTGATTTTTTTTCTTGCTGATTTGCTTCAGTTCTTTGTAGCTTCTGGTTATTAGCTCTTTATCAGATGTATACCATGAGTCCATCTGGTCCACGGCTTTTTTTGGGGGGGGTGGATTTTTTATTACTTACCTCAAGATCACTGCTCATTTTTGTTCTATTCAGAATTTCTATTTTTTCTTAATTTAGGCCTGGGAGGTTTTGTGTTTCCAGGAATTTATCCATTTCCTCTAGATTTCCTAGTTTGTGTTGCATAGAGTTTTTCATAGTATTCAAGGCTGATATTTTGCATTTCTGTGGTATAAGTTGTAATGTCTCCTTTTTCTTTCTGAGTGAGGTTACTTTAATCTTTTCTGTTTCTGTTTAATCTGGCTATCAGTCTATTGATTTTGTTTACCTTTTCAAAGAACCAGCTTTTTGGTTCATTGATCCTTTGTAATTTTTTTGTTTCCATTTTGTTTAGTTCTACTCTGAACTTTGTTATTTCTTCTGCTGGTTTTGAGTTCGGTTTGTTCTTCTTTTTCTAGTTCCTTGAGATGCAACAATAGCTTGTTAATTTGTAATATTTATGCCTTTTTGATGTAGGCATTTAAAGCTATGAATTTCCCCTTAGAACTGCTTTTCCTGTATCCCATAGATTTTGGCTTGTGTCCCCTTTGTTATTCAGGTCAAAGAATCTTATAAATTCCATGTTAATTTTGTCATTGACCCAAAGATTGTTCATTTGCAGGTTGTTTAATTTCCACAACTTTGTGTAGATTTGAGAGTTTCTCTTAGAATTGATTTCTAGCTTTATTTCATGGTGGTCTGAGGAGATACATGGTATGATTTTGATTTTTCTGAATTTGCTCAGACTTGTTTTGTGGCCTAACATGTGATAAATCTTGGAAAATGTCCCATGTGCTACTGGAAGAATGTATATTCTATACTTTTTAAGTAGAATGTTCTGTAAATGTCTGTTAGGTTTATTTATTCTGGAGCCCATTTTATGTCCACTGTTTCTTTATTGATTTTCTGCTTTAATGATCTGTCCAGTTCTGTCAGTGTGGTGTTGAAGTTTCTGGTGATTGTGATGCTACTGTTTATTTCTTTGCTTAAATCTGGTAGAACTTGTTTTATGAATATGGAAGCCCCCATGCTAGGTGCATACACATTTAGGATTGTTATATCTTCTTCCTGGATTGCTCCATTTATCATTATAGAAGGACCATCTTTGTCTTTTTTTTTAACTATTGTTGATTTAAAGTCTATTTAATCTGATATGAGAATAGCTACACTTGCTCACTTTTGGTTTCAATTTGCATAGCATTTTTTCCCATCCCTCTGAGTTTATGAGAGCCCTTACAGGTTAGTTGACTTTTTTGGAAACAGCATATGTTTGGGTTGTTTTTTCCATCCATTCAGCCAGTCCATATCTTTTAAGGAGAGCATTAAGACAATTTATATTCAGTGTTAGTATTGATATGTGTGATACTGTTGTGTTGTATACATTGTTTTGTTTTACTCATTGTGCTATTGTTTTATAAGAGCTGTGAGCTTTAACTTTTGGGTGTTTTTACATTGCTGAGTATTGATTGTTCTATTCCATGTGTAGAGAACTTTTAAGCATTTCCTGTAAGACAGGTCTAGTAGTGACAAATTCTGTTAGTGTTTGCTTGTCTGGGAAAGATTTTATTTCTCCTTCATTTATGAAACTTAGTTCTCAGGATACAAATTTCTTGGCTGGCAGTTTCTATTTAAGAAGACTAAAAATGGTGTCCCAATCCCTTCTGGCTTATAAGGTCTCTGCTGGGAAGTCTGCTGTTAGTCTGATGGGTTTTCCTTTGTAAGTTAGTTGTTCCTTTGGTCTTACAGCTTGTTGGATTATCTCCTTCACTTTGACTTTGGCTGGGTTGTTGACTGTGTCTTAGTGATGTCCTATTTACTATTAATAAATCTTCCCGGTGCTCGATGACCATCTTGTATCTGGATATCTGAACCTCTGTTGATATCAGGGACGTTTTCCTCAATTATTTATTTGAATAGGTTTTCTATGCTTTTTACTTTTTCTTCTTCTCTCTCAGAGAGATACCTATGCTTCTTATATTGGCTTGCTTTACATAGTCTCATATTTCTCTGAGTGACTATTCATCCTTTATTCTT
This sequence comes from Lepilemur ruficaudatus, assembly GCA_963574885.1. Classification (NCBI taxonomy): domain Eukaryota; kingdom Metazoa; phylum Chordata; class Mammalia; order Primates; family Lepilemuridae; genus Lepilemur; species Lepilemur ruficaudatus. The sequence goes on from CAUYRT010072016.1 coordinate 4,692, forward strand.
TTTTCTACACTTTTTATTGACTAGGTTAATTCAAAAGCCTTGTCTTTGAGCTCTCAAATTCTTCTGCTTAGTCTAGCCTGTTTTGAAGCTTCCTGCTGTAATTTGAAATTCTCTTAATGACTCTTTCATTTCTTTAAGGTCTGTTAATTCTTTTCTTATGCTGTGTATATCTTTTTAGAGTTTTCCATTCATGTCTTTAATTTTTTTTTTTTTGGCTTCTTCATGTGGGTTTTCAACTTTCTCACCAATCCCATTTATCTTATTTGCCATCATAATCTCAATTTGATATCTGACATTTTGAGAATTTCCTTTTGGTTGGAGTCCATTGTTGGAGATTTATTGTGGTCCTTTGGGGATGTCAAACTAGCTTGGTTTTTTTTGTTTATGTTGCCAGAGTTCTTATGCTGGTTCCTTCTTATCTGAAATCTATTCTCTCAGTTCAGGACAGGTAAGCTTGTGGTGCACCTGTTTTCCTTTGTGGAAGCTCTCCTACTTAGTGAAAAGAAGATGTCCCTGGATTGTGCACTTGTGTCCTACTCTGGAAGACTGACTCAGCAAATGAGGGGCAGGTGCATTGAGAGCCTGTAATATTGCTGTTTCCCTGTGTCATCCTGTTTTCCTGTGGTTGCCTCAGTCCAAGCTGGTGCTGGGGGATATTCACACAGAGTGGTGGGTTTGTCCCCAAGCTGCTGTAGAAAGCTCAGTTCGTGGGCTGCGTGACTCCCTCTTCACGGAGACACTTGGTGTAGGAGATTGGTGTGCCTGGGTCTCCCAATGGCAGTGGCAATGGTGTCTGGACAAGGATATCTAGATGGTGCCTGTGGGTGTCAGGGCTGTGGGAATTTGCTACAGCCTGATGTAGAGGGCAGTGTCAGCATGCAGCAGGGTGGTGGGCTGCAGCTAGTGGGTCTGCAGGCTCCACCTGGGGCCATGGGCTAGAGTGCTGGGTGGCACGCAGAACTGTGGGTCAGGGCACTGGATGATGCATGGGACCACAGGTGGGGGGCTCCAGGCAGCTGGGGCTCTCTCCCCTTGCAGGTCTTGCAGGTCTTGCTGGGGCTGCTGATGTGACACTTCTCCAGTGACATCAGTGGATGTTGAAGGCAGTGATCACCTGCCCTGCTTGAATCCTTGGTGGTAAGCAGGGCACACATGGCTCCCAGTCATAGGGCATGCTATAGCATCTGCCTTCTTTCTCCCTCCCTGGCCTGGCAGGAGTGATGTGGAGGGGACTATAGTGAAGCTGATCCTTGTGTATACTGAGCACTCTTGGCCTGAGAGCTCAAAATGGCATTAGTTGTAGTGACCCGGGAACAGAAGCCAGTGGGTCCCTGCTGTGCCTGCTCTCCAGTGCAATGTTACTGCACAGTCTCTAAGGAGCTACCTAATCAGTTCGGAGGCCTGCTGTGGTTGGGGTCCCCCCTCACAGCTCGAGTTTCAGTGTACACAGGGGAGCAAGGAGTCCTGAGGTTCTCTGTTCTGACGCTTCGCCACATGTGGACACTTCTCCCAGGAGCCTTCCGATCTTGCAGAGCAAATCACCTCACCTCCCTCTCCTTCATTTTGGGTGTCTCCAGTTCCTTCTCTGATGATTCACAATGCTCTCTCCAAGACGGTCCATCTGCAGATGAACATCTACTTGCCACTTTGATTATCTCCTTGAAAGGAATGCGTAAGGGCTGCTTCTAGTGCTCCATCTTGACCCTCACGGCCTCCTTTTTTATTGTTTCCATGGTATATCTTTTTCCATCCTTTCGCTTTTAACTGCTTTGTGTGTTTGCTTTAGATTCTTAGTATTTTATTTATTTTTAATTCCTACTAGGCAGGATATGGTTGTGTTTTGCCTTTTTCATCCAATCTGACAAGCTTTGCCTTTTATGTTGGATATTTATATCATTTACAATTAGTTTGAATATTGATATGGTTAGTTTTTTAATTACCATTTTGATATTTGTTTTCTAATTGTTCCACTTGCTCACTGTTCACTTTGTCCTCTTATTGCCATCTTCAGATTAATTGAATATTTGCTGTGATTGTATTTTTGTGCATTTCTGGCTTTTAGCTATAAATATTTTGTTAGTGGCTGCTTTCGGTTTTATAGAATACATATTTAACTTATTACAGTCTAACATCAAGTGATACTATGCCACTTCACATTGTATAAGAAACTTACAACATCACACGGACATCACACTTCTATTTCTCCCCTTACGGACTGCTACTTTTGTTATGCATTTTAATTCTGCATTTGTTAAGGGAACCATTGTTGTACTTATCTTTAAATAGTTAATTATTTTTAGTAAGATTTGTACAATAAGAAAAAATATTTATATTTACCCATGTATTTTCCATTTCCTGTGCTCTTTATTCTTTATTTAGATCCAGATTTCCATCTAGGATAATTTTCCTTATGCTTGAAGGAACTCATTTATCATTTGTTGTAATGGAGTTCTGGGGATGAAGGTTTTCGAATTGTTTTTCTTTCTGAGAAAGTATTTTGCCTTTATTTTTGGAAGGTATTTTCACTGACAAAATAATTATAGGTTTACTATTTTATTTTTCTTTCATTAAAGATGTTACTCCATGTCTTCTTGCTTGTACTTTCTTTATTTTGATATATTTAACAAATATTGTATATATTCAAGGCATACAATGTAAATATTTTTTTGAAGATTTGATATATGTATACATTGTATAATGATTATAACAATCAAATTAATTAATACATATATCACCACCCATGGTCCCATCCCTAGAACTTGGTCATCTTATAAAGTTTGCACCCTTTGATCAGAATCTCTGCATTCCACACCTCCCCAACCCCTGGAAACCACCATTTTACTCTCTGTTTGTATGAATTATTGCTTGTACTTTTTCTGTGAGAAACCTGATGTTAATCATATCTTTATTATTCTGTACATAATGTGATTTTTCCCCCTCTGGCTACTTTTTAAATGATTTTGTCCTTATCACTAATTTTAAGCAATTTTGTAATGAAATTCCATGGTGTGACCTTCTCCATTTTTTGTTATGCTTGGGGTTCACTGAACTTTTTGCATCTGTGGGTTTATGGTATTCATTAAATTTGGAAAAATTTCAGCCATTAGGTCTTCAAATATGTACCCCATTTCTCTCTCCTCATGGGACTCTTAATTCATGCATATTTGGCCATTTGAAGTTGTCATAGAGCTCAGTGATAATCTGAACTTTTTCCCTATCTTCCTTTTGTCTATATGTTTCATTTTGGTATTTTCTGTTGCTATTTAACCATATTTGTTAGTTTTTTCTTTTGAAAAGTCTAATCTACCATTAATCCCATCTAGAGAATTTTCACCTCAGGTATTGGAGTTTATCTCTAGAAGTTCAGTTTGGGTCTTTGTAAAAAAAAAAAAAAAATTACATGTCTCCCCTTAGTATGTTCAATATTTTCTCTAATATCCTTACCATATGGAATAGAGTTATAATAATGGTTTTAACATCCTTGTCTACTAATGTTATCATATTTGTCATTTTGGAGTTAGTTTTTGTTTATTTATTTATTTAGAGGCAGAGTCTCAATCTCTTGCCCGGGCTAGAGTGCCGTGGCATCAACCTAGCTCACAGCAACTTCAAACTCCTGGGCTCAAGCAATCCTTCAGCCTCAGCCTCCCGAGTAGCTGGGACTACAGACATGTGCCACCATGCCCGGCTAATTTTTTCTATATATTTTTTAGTTGTCCAGCTAATTTTTTTTCTATTTTTAGTAGAGATAGGGTCTCGCTCTTGCTCAGGCTGGTCTCGAACTCCTGAGCTCAAAAGATCCACCCACCTCGGCCTCCCAGATGATTTATTTATTTTTATCCTCATTTTTTTCTCCATGATTTTACATACCTGTTATTTTATAATTGGATGCCAGACATTGTAAAGTTTCACTTTGTGTGTTCTGGATTTTTTTCATTTGTTCTTGACATTTGTTCAGCAGTACAGTTAAAATATTTGTAAACAAATCTTTTTGTACTTTGTTTTAAGCTTTTTTAGAATGACCAGATCTTGAATTTAGTCTATGGCTATTTTTACCCACTACTGAGATGAGAACCTTCTTACTACTTTAATCCAGACACTTTGAAATATGAGGTATTTCACTTTGGCTGTTAATAACAGGCAGTTTTTTCTGCCCTGTATGATGTCTAAGTGTTGCTTCCTCTAAAAATTTCAACTGGTTCTTTCCCCTCCTTAGGTAGATTCTACACATGCATGCACTAATTAGTACACAACTAAAGACTCAAGGGAATCCCACTGCAGAACCTCAGAGTTCTACGTGGGGAATCTTTTCAATATAATGCTCTGTCCTGTAAATTCTATTCTCTTTCAACTCCCTGTATCCCATTTTCCATTACCTCAACTAACATAGACAGCCAGGCTCTGCTTGGGTTCATTCTCCATGTAACACTGCCTGAGAACTTTTTCTGTGAAATAAGCTGGAGCAATTGTGGGGTGTGCTTTATTTGTTTCCTATCTTCAAGGGATCACTGTCATTTGTTGACCCATACCTAATTATTTTAAAAAATTAATTCATATATTATCTCTAAACTTTTTTCACAGGATAGGCATATCCAGTGCCTCTTACTCCATATTTATTGGAATAAATGTTATATATCTTATAAATGTTTTTATAAAAGATTTATTGAAATAAAGTTCACATACCATATAATGTACACATTTACACTATAAAAATCAATGTTTTTTAGTATATTCTCAAAATTGTGCAACATACACCATCACTGACATTAGAACATTTTCATCACCCTGAAAATAAAGACTTTATCTTATATCAGTCACTCATTCCTGCCCCACTGCCAAACCACCCAGTACCACGTAACCACTAATCAACTTTCTGGCTCTATAGATTTTCCCAGCCTGCACAATTTACATAAATGGAATTATATGAGTTTTTTTTATGAGTGGTTTCTTTTTTTTTAAATTTCAGCATATTACAGGAGGACAAATGTTTAGGTTACATATATTGCTTTTACCCCAGCCAAGTCAGAGCTTCAAGCGTGTCCATCCCCCAGACAGTGTGCACTGCACCCATTAGGTATGACTGGTTTTAATTAGCAAAATCTCTTCAAAGTTCACCCATATTGTTACATATATTACTACTTCATTATTTTTAATTTCAAAATATTAAGGGGGTACAAATGTTTTAGGTTACATGGATAATTTTTGTAATGCTTGAATCCCTTATAGATGTGCCCATCACCCAAATAATGTTCACTGTACTCATTAAGTTAGTTTTTCCCCTCCCCCTACTTCCCTTTCCCCCTTCATTGATTTCCACTGAGTTTTACGTCCCTCTGTGCACATGTGTGCTCATCGGTTAGTTCCTATTTAATACTGAGTACATGTGGTGTTTGTTTTTCCATTCTTGAAATCGTTCACTTAGGAGAATGGTCTCCAGTTCCATCCAGATCGTTGTGAAAGGTATTAAATCATCTGTTTTATGGCTAGTACTCCATGGTATACATATGCCACATTTTATCAATCCACTCATGAATTGATGGGCATTTGGGTTGATTCCACATCTTTGCAATAGTGAATTGTGCTGCAATAAACATTCAAATTTAGGTGCATTTTTGATGAAAATTCTTCTCCTTTGGGTAGATACCCAATAGTGGGTTTGCTAGATTGAATGGTAAGTCTACTTCTAGTTCTTTGAGAAATCTCCATACTGTTTTCCATAGAGGTTGTATTAATTTGCAGTCCCACCAAAAGTGTATAGGTATTCTTTTCTCTCTGCATCCACACCAGCATCTATTACTGTGGGACTTTTTAATTCTGCCTGGGATAGGGTGATATCTCATTGTGGTTTTAGTCTGCATTTCCCTGATGATTAGTGATGTTGGGCATTTCTTCACATGTTTATTGGTCATTTGGCTTTCTTCTTTTGAGAAGCTTCTGTTTATGTTTTTTGCCCACTTTTTAATAGGGTTGTTGGGTTTTTTTTTCTTGCTGATTTGCTTGAGTTCTTTGTAAATTCTGGTTATTAGCTCTTTATCAGATATGTAGCTTGCAAATATTTTCTCCTAATCTGTAGGTTGTCTATTTGCTCCATTGATTGTTTCCTTAGCTGTGCAGAAACCTTTTAGTTTAATCAAATCCCATCTATTAATTTTTGTTGTCACCATGATTGCCATAGGAGTCTGAGTCATAAATTATTTGCCAAGGCTGGATATCTAGAAGAGTTTCTCCTACATTTTTCTCTAGAATTCTTATGGTTTTGTGCCTTAGATCTAAGTCTTTTATACTTCTTCAATTAATTCTTATGAGTGGTGAGACATAGGCGTCCTGTTTAATTCTTCTGCATGTGGCTATCCAATTTTCCAAGCACCATTTATTGAATAGGGATTCTTTTCTCTAGTGTACATTGTTGTCTGCTTTGTCAAAGATCAGTTGGCTGTAGGCAGTTGGTTTTATATCTGGGTTCTCTGTTCTGTTACATTGGTCTACGTCTCTATTTTTGTACCAATACCATGCTGTTTTTGTTACTATAGCCTTGAAGTATAGTTTGAAGTCTGGTAATGTGATGCTTCTGGATTTTTCCTTTTTGCTTAAGATTAATTTGGCTATTCGGGAACTTTTCTGGTTCCAAATGAAGCACAGAATTATTTTTTCTGGATCTGTGAAGTATGACTTTGGTAATTTGATGGGGATTGCATTGAATTTGTAAATCACTTTGGGTAGTATGGGCATTTTAACAATGTTGATTCTACCTATCTATGAGAATGTGTTTTTCCATTTGTTCGTATCCTCTGTGATTTCTTTCCTCAGAGTTTTGTAAGTTCTTCTTGTAGAGATCTTTCACTTCCTTGGTTAAGTATATTTCTAGGTATTTTATTTTCTTTATAGCTATTGTGAATGGTATTAAGTTTTTGAATTGACTCTCAGTTTGGCTGCTATTTGTATATAGAAATGCTACTGATTTATGCACATTGATTTTGTATCCTGAGACTTTGCTGAGTTTATTAATTCCAGGAGACACTTGGTGGAATCTTTGGGGTTTTCTAGATATAAGAGCATATCATCAGTGAAGAGTGATAGTTTGACCTCCTCTCTCCCCATTTGGATACCCTTAATATTCTTCTCTTGCCTGATTGCTCTGGCTAGGACATCTAGCACTATGTTGAATAGGAGTGGTAACAATGGGCATCCTTGTTTTGTTCCAGTTTTTAGGGGGAATGCTTTCAACTTTCCCCCATTCAGTATGATGTTGGCTGTGGGTTTGTCAAAGATGGCTTTCATAATTATGAGATATATTCCTTCTATGCCTAGTTTGTTGAGGATTTTTATTATGAAAGGATGGTGGATTTTGTTGAATGTTTCTTCTGCAGCTATTGAGATGATCATATGTTCTTTGTTTTTCCTTCTGTTTATATGGTGAAACACATTTATTGAGTTACATATGTTGAATCATCCTTGCATCCTGGGGATGAAGCCTAATTGATCCTAGTGGATTATTTTATTGATGTGCTTTTGAGTTTGGTTTCCTAGTATTTTATTGAGGATTTTTGTATGTGTATTCATAAGGGGTATTGGTCTATAGTTTTCTTTTTGTGTTGTGTCCTTTCCTGGCTTTGGTTTCAAGGTGATACTGACTTCATAGAATGAGATGGGGAGGATTCCCTCCTCAATACTATGGAGAAATTTCTGTATTATGGGTACCAGGTCTTCTTTGTAGGTTTGTTAGAAATCGGCTGTGAATCCATCTGGTCCAGGGTGCCTTTTTGTTGTGAGGTTTTTTATTCCTGTTTTGATCTCAGTGCTTGTTATTGGACTGTTCAGAAGTTCTGTTTCTTCCTGGTTCAGTCTTAGGAGGTTGTGTGTTTCCAGAAACTTGTCCATTTCTTCTATGTTCTCTAGTTTACACACACAGAGACTTATGCAGTATTCATGGATGATTTTTTATGTTTCTATGGTATGACTTGTAATGTCACCTTTTCCATTTCTGATTGAGCATATTTGCACCCATTCTCTTCTGTTCTTTGTTAATCTAGGAAGAGGTCAATCGATTTTGTTTATTTTTTCAAGGAACCAACTTTTTGTTTTGGTGATCTTTTATATTGTTTTTTTGTTTTCCAATGCATTTAGTTCTACCCTGACTTTCGTTTTTTCTTTCCTACTGCTGGCTGTGGGTTTGATTTGTTCTTCCTTTTCTAATTCCTTGAGGTGTGACATTAGGTTTTTAATTCGTGATATTTCTGTTTTTTTGATGTAGGCATTTCAGGCTATGAATTTTCCCCTGAGGAATGCTTTTGCTGAAACCCATAGATCTTGATAGCTTGTGTTCCCTCTGTCATTCAGTTCAAGGAATCCTTTGATTTTCACCTTAATTTTATTCTTGACCCAATAATCTATCAGCAGCAGGTTGTTTAATTTCCATGACTTTGGGTAGCTTTGAGTGTTTCTCTTGTGATTCATTTCTAGTTTTATTCCACTACGGTCTAAGAAGATACATGATATGATTTTGATTTTTTTGAATTTATCGAGACATGCTTTGTGGCCTAAGATATGATCAGTCTTGGAGAACGTCTCATGTGTTGATAAGAATATGTATCAGTAGTTTTGGCGTGGAATGTTCTGTAAATGTCAGTTAGGTACATTTTTTTTTTTTAGAATCCTGTTTAAATACAGTGTTTATTTTCTGCTTTGATGATTTGTCCAGCTCTGACAGTGAAGTGTTGAAATCCTCAGAAATTACAATGGTACTATTTATTCCTTGCTTAGCTTTAGTAGAATTTGCTTTATGTATCTGGGAACTCCTGTGTCAGGTGCATATATATTTTGAATTCTTATGTCTTCTCATTGGATTGCTCCTTTACCATTATATAATGACCCTTGTTATCTTTCTATACCATTCTTGATTTAAAGTCAATTTTATCTGATGTGAGAATGGCTACACCTGCTCTCTTTTGGTTTCCATTTGCATAGAATATTTTTTCCATCCTTTCACTTTGAGTTCATGTGAGTATTTGTGGTTTAGATGTGTTTCCTGAAAACAGCATATATTTTGGTTGTATTTTTTCAAGTCAGGAAATGGATGGAGCCTAGGTCCTAGGATTGGAAATCCAGAGTACTTGACTGTTTAAAGTTTAACATGATAGGATTATGTGTTGTGGATTTTAAATCAGTGGTCGTAGCTAGACTGGGCTTAGGCTATGTCAAAACAAGGATTGGAGGTAGACTGGGATCATGAGATCTCAAAGCATTTTGCTGGACAGGGACTGAGAATCAAAGCGTCCTTGGCTAAGGATATTGTCTTGAATATCAGGGTCAATTTTCCCAAAGATGGCCCTGATGGAGCCATGCCCCCTGACATGATCTCTTTTTGAAAATACCCATATTTCCATTGGAAGGTAGTGACAAAAAATGTGGACAAGGGGGAGCAATGCTTGGTGGAGAGAAACAGGTGATGAACTTTCTGATGTGATCGTCTCCTTTTCGGTGAATGGTGGCTATTCCCAATAGGCCCTGAGCAGATAGACTCTTCAGTGCCCCAAGATGAAACTCCAAAATTCCCTAGAAAGTTGGTGAAAAGCACACACTTTGAATGTAGTTCCAT
>CAUYRT010072017.1:0-29476 GCA_963574885.1 Lepilemur ruficaudatus
TTGTGATACTTCACTTAGTAGAATGGGCTCCAGCTCTAACCAGGATAATACAAGAGGTGCTAGGTCACCATTGTTTTTTTGTGGCTGAGTAGAACTCCATGGTATATATATACTACATTTGATTAATCCACTCCCGTATTGATGGGCACTTGGGTTGTTTCCACATAAAAAGCTTCTGCACAGCCAAAGAAACTATCGCTAGAGTGAATAGGCAACCTGACAACCTACAGAATGGGAGAAAATATTTGCATGCTATACATCCTTCAAAGGCCTAATAACTAGAATCTATATAGAACTCAGGAAAATCAGCAAAAAAAATCAAATAACCCCATTAAAAAGTGAGCAAAGGACATGAAGAGAAACTTTTCAAAAGAAGAGAGACTAATGGCCAAGAAACACATGAAGAAATGCTCAACATCTCTAATCATGAGGGAAATGCAAGTCACATTTAAAACCACAATGAGATATCACTTAACTCCAGTGAGAATGGTTTTTATGGAAAAGTCCCAAAACAACAAATGTTGGCATGGAGGTAGAGAGATAGGAACTCTCACACACTGCTGTTGGGACTGCAAACTAGTACAACCTCTGTGGAAAGTAACATGGAGATGCCTCAAAGAACTAAAAGTAGAACTACCATTTGATCCAGCACTCCCACTACTGGGCATTTACCTGAAGGGAAAAAATAAGACATTCCATACTAAAGACATCTGCACTCGAATGTTTCTAGCAGCATGATTCACAATTCCTCCCTCCAATGTCAATGCCAGCAAAGCTGTGCCTCTGACCACTCTTCCGTACTCACAGCTCCCTCTGACCCTCCTCCTGGCCTCTACTTTCACTTTGTGAACCCTGTGACTACTGGGCCCACCCAACCAACCAAGGATAATCTATTTAAGTTCACATGAGTGACAGCCCAGATTTCATATTCAGCCTGGATTCTCCTTTGCCCTGTAGGGTAACATATTCACAGATTATGGGGATTAAGATATAGATATCTTGGGAGGGGGCATTATTCTGGCTACTACAACTGGTGAGGATATCATAACATGGTAACTACTAATCATGGAAAGGGCACCCCATTAAACGGAGATGCAAAATGCAAATATAAAAAAATGGTGGAACACGAAATATTTATGTTCATTAGTGGGTCACTGGATTAAGAAACTGAACATTGGCTTAGTAATGATATTAACTGTTCAGGAGGTAGTTTGATGGGGAGGAGAAGGTAAAATATGTGAGAGTCTAAATTTTAGCTTTAACTCTTCAACGAAAGAGCTGTGTATCCTTATAAAAATCACTGTCTGCAGTACTGTGTCCTCTGTGAAATAAGCAGTTGGACCTAGTGATGCCTAAAATGACTAAATGATCTAAAGATGGATATAAATAATATAGCTTCAGAGTTCTCCAGCCCAGGGGTTTGTATTTCAAAGTCAGTCAAACTTTTACAATTTGCTCCATCCAGTAGTTAGGAAAGATCTTCCTTTCCCTTAAATATCAAGCCATTTGAAGAACACCTATTCCACTACTGGGGAATTATACAAAATCATAGGGAAAACAATTTTATACCATTTGAGTGGTTTTTTTCATGTTTTTGATGGTTACTGGCCCATTTCTCTTCATTTTCTCCTTGTGCTAAACTATACATTTCTCAGCCAGGCATCACAAATAAACTACAACAGTCATACATGTGAGTGGCTACAGAAACCAGAAGGCAGAGTGTGATACCCTAAGGAGTAGGGGAGCCTGTGGAAAATGTGTGTGCTCCTTCTACAAAGGGAAAACTACTCCTCGGTCAAGATGACTTGCCTTGTAAGAAAAAGGCCCCTCATTGCTAGATAGCTGCATTTTTAAAAATAAAATTTCTTGATTTTCAAATGTAAGCAAGGATTTCATATGTTTAATACAGACATGACAAAACAGATCTGTGGGCTAAACCCAGCTGGAGTGCTTCCCAATACACTCTGCCTGGATTTTTAGTCCTAAATAATTTTAAAGCTAAATGCTACAAAAATATGTTACTCAACATAATAATGCTCTTCTTGTATGCTTGGGAGAAAGAAAACCACACTTGTGTATTAAGTGCTGGACTGGCCAGTATTATTACTTAATATTTTTCAAACATTTCTCCAGTTTATTTTTATAATTTTCTATTAATCATAGAAGCCCCTAAATGAACTTCCTTTAGTAGTGAAGCACACATTGAAAAACAATCTAGATAAGAGCAAAGATTTGACTTGTGATTATCACAATAATATGATTTTGACCAACACTGAGCTCCTGAATGTCATGAAACAATGGTAATAACCAAATGCTGAATGCCGTGTTTTAAAAGTCAGTTTCAATTTAAAAAGTACAATCATATTTTATAAGACAACTCTTGTAACAGAGGAAAATCTGAAAAACACACACATGTAATAGATAAATAAGTGTAAACATAGGTACAGATATATACAGATTGTCTCTGCTGAATACAACACAAAGCACATGCTGAAGTCCAAACACAAAAGCACATTCTACCACCAGATGGAGCTTAACTTCCATTAAAGCAGCAGATACATAAGGAGGATTTCAAGAACTTGTTTGAATTCTTTATGTACCTCAGGAAAGGACTGAAGAAAAAGGGTAAACTTCAAAGGAAATGGTGTGTTTTAAAAGCCTGTTACAGATGCCAGTTACCACAGGACTTTATTTTTCATGAGTACTCATTTGATCAGGTGCTAAGTGGCCACTCATAAATGATTTGACAACGGACTTCCTTCCTTTCTGTTCTTTTCCCTTTCTTTGTATAACAATGTTGTTAAATTCCTATATACTTAAGTGCCTGACTTTAAATAAAAATTATAGATCAACGCTATAACAGAGCCTAAGAAGTAAAACAACGAAAAGAAATAGCTCATATTATGTAAAGATTGAACTCTAAGTAACATGCTAGAACACGTATTCTCCATTAGAGGAAATGAAATACAGTACAGAAACCCCCTAGTGTAGTGTCTGAAACGGTCAGCTGTTAGTAAAAGTTACTTCTCCCATATTCTCAAAGGAGACAATCATTTAATGATCAATGATCAATCTCTACCAATTCACCATCTTACATGTCTATGAAATGCTCATGGTGTGTTCAAAGCATGGCTGGGCCTTGTAGAGCAGCCAGTTGTAACTCAAGACTTGGTGTTTGTCCTTAGATTGAGGAGAAAAGATGTTACACAAATTAGTGTATCCCAACTCAGCATGTAAACTTTGTGAGTTTACAGCCTGTAAATACTAAAGGAATAGAGGGAGATCAGAGGAGACATGCTCCCCACTCAGGGGTGGAGAACCTGTGGCCTTCTGGTTTCAAGATTGTTCTTTTTTAAGCGCTAAAGGAGGCAGGAAAAGTTTCATTCTCTCTGATGCACCCTTTTAATGTAAGGATTTGTTCTGTAAAATTTGGTTTCAGTCAAAAGGCTGCACTCAAGGATCCAGAAGTCCACAGGGCTGCACTCAAGGATCCAGAAGCCCACCCCCATGGGATGAGTGGCTGTGTGGTCAGGAAGGCACCGTGTCTGGTTACACTGAAGGCGCACGCTGGCCTAAGAGACAGGACTAGACTGCTAATGGTGAGGTGGACTATGATGATGGAAGATATAGGAAAAGGAAAATGGGGAGAAGTGAGTCAGGAATGTAAGATGAGGAGAGCACTATTTACAGAGCTTATGAAACAAAAGAAAATTTGGGAGGCTCATTCAGTATTGGGCCTGCCTTTCTTCCTGACTTCTTTTATAGCTGTCACTAGCATTTATTATTCTAGGTTCAAAGAAAATAAAGATGTAGAAAGTATGCCTTCTACTCTTAAGGTGTCTAGTATTAAAATGCTGTAAATTCTATAACAAAGTACAACATCAGTACTATATAGATGAAGAAAAAAGCAACGTGTGTAAAAAGATGTAACAACAGGGCACGTTGGGCAGCACCAGTGTGTTCAAAGCCACCAGGCAAGACAACAGTGTGGATCAGGAAACAGTGAGTGGTTTGCACTCACCATTGCACAAAGGCACAAAGGCCGTGAATGGCTTGTAGTGATGAGTGTGGAGACAGAAATGACGGCAGGAGGAGAACCAAGCCGACATTTGATGGGTGGCTCACAGAAAAATAGGCACAAGGAATATAGAAAAGGGTCCAAAACTCCAAAAGAAGGAGAGCAGCAGCGAGAACCAGTGACGCTGAAAAAGACGTGAACTTGGGGAACAAGTGAAGCTCAGGGGAGAAAATTGAGGTGGTGGCTGAGGGTAAACATGTTGCTCCGCAGGCAATTGGAGATGTAAGGTGGGGCCATGTGCTACTCACTGGGAGGAGGCATGGGTGGGGGCACCAGAAAACTTCATTGAGAGGAGAGGCATTCGTCTTTCTGCACCCCTCTCCTAAAAATATTTAATGGACAAAAGACAGGACTCCTTGAGTTATTCGTTCACATTTCGGTCTCTGTTCTTTTTCCTCTCCTTGTATTTAAAGCTCGTAGCCTAGCTTTCTCGTTCCTTGCCTCGGGGATCTCGGAAGGAAGGCAGGAAGAGCCTCAAGTGTCAGGTGCTGCTGGTTCTGCCATAAAAGAGGAAACCTACTAGCATGTACTGACGACCGCTGGGTAGGGGAGGAGAGTTGAGAGGAGAAAGGCAGAGAGTGCGAGCGAGCTGGGCGGAAGGAGGGGCTTGAAGATCAAGAAGCCAGTGATGGGCCCCCAAATGACAAGGACCTGTGTTGTGTTGCCAGCCCTGCTCGCTGGACTTGCAGGGACAGTGGGGTCCTCGGTGCTCAACAGTGGAGACTGATGGTTGAGAACTAAAGGGACAGTTCTGACGCTTCGATGCTTCTTAGACCCAAGGTTCTTATACATCCCTGACGGACTTTTCTTCTAACCTCACAGGATCAGGGCTTGAAATTAGGGATAAGTTGATTTAAAAAAAATAAAATATTTTTGGACACATGAATTTATGACTTGAGATTCCAACACATTACATATGCTTCAGTGAATTCTTAAAATATCACTCGATTTATCTATTCTTTCTTCCTTGCTGTAAGCAAGGCTGTAAATTCCTCAAGGGTTTATATCCCAACAGATAAAGTCTTAATTTTAGGATTGGTGATACTGCTACCAGACTAGAATTAAATCTTATGTCCCAAAGGACCTTAGCATGTTACTGGACTACTTTGACAGAGTAGGTTTTTGAATGTAACAAGATAAGTCAACTTGAGTGGTAATATATTTTGGGAAATCAGCTCACTACACACTGTGACTGTAAACACTGTACTGTAAATGTTTTGTAGTTTTCCCCCAATAAAATTTTCGGAAGAAGAAGAAAAAAAAAAAAAGAGAACAATTCAATATGTAATCAGTAAGTGGAAGTACCCACCGGGTGCTATGTGAATACCACAGAAGAGATGCTGCCCTATATGAAAGTTTAGGGAAGGAATTTAGTAGAAGCCTAAGCCAAATCTTGAGTACTATGGCCATAAGACAGAATTCTCTGTACCTCAGGATGCCATCGGTTCTCTCCTATGAGTTCCTATCACTACCTAACAATATCACTTACTTCACTTTTTACCACATACCATGTTCCATTGTCATAATTTTTGTCTTTCTCACCTTTCCTGGAAATGTATCAAGAATAGGAATCCTGCTTTTTACCATTTTGTAGAATTTCCACAAACTCTAGAGGTCTTGATCATAACAGAACCCCAATAAACAAAGAGGGACCAGGATTTGGTCTGCTAGGCAGTTCTCATCTGAATCACCAGGAAACACACATCTGTTGCTAATGACTCCACCACTGGGCCTGAAGCCCACAGAAGATAATCAAAACAAGAAAACTGAAACACAATTGAATAAATCAACTCTGAATATATTTTTTAAATCATCACATCTATTCTTATTATTATTCAGAATCACTTTTAGATCCTAATTGATGAAAGACAGTGTGGGGGAATACAAAAAATACAGGCTTTGGGGATTGGCCATGCCCCTTACTAGCTGTGTGATTTTAGGATTCCCATGTGGCATCTACCAGCCTCAGGCTCTTCTGTTACATATGAACAACTGTGGGTTCTCAAGAAAACTACATTGGATAATGTGAAAATTACTTGGTAAAGAGTAAAACAAAGCTTAATGGTAATTGCTATTAAATAACTAGTTTCTCTCTAAGATACTCTTTTACAATACAGATCATAGAGATTTTATAAAGAAAAAAGAGTTTGTCTTTTACATATTTTGCCCATACTTGTGTTACTTGGTAAAACTGTATTCTTTAATTGATTCAAGTCAAAATATTTCTCCCGGTTAAATATGAGATTTTTTGGAAAAAAAAATCTTTTTTTAAGAATTAGAGTATTACATTGACTGTGGCTAAAAGTAAAAAAGCCAGACTTTAGGAAATGTATTTTATGTTTAACTTGTTAGACACACGAGCATTTTTCTTGAAACGAAGAGATAATAGTGCCATCATCCATTCTGGGATTATCTAACCCTGATATAATGAATAAGGTGAGTTCTTTGGATAAGGGTAGAGCAGAGGGAGGCGTTGCTTGTCCTCTGGCTCAGTAGTAGCTGGGCCCAAATGTCCAGGGACCTAAAGTGTTTCTGGTAGTGAGGCAAGTGGAGAGAGGCCTGATGCGAGTGGCAAACCTACCTTTGCTTCCCTCTAGTGGAGACACGTCCCTGTTGCACAGAAAGGTTATTGGAGTTTCAGGGAAAGTCTAGTCTCTGCCCTCCTCAACTGAATGCATCTGAGATCAAGCTGAGTGAGTTGGAAAAGCATCCATAGCTGATGCCCCGGATTCAAGGACAGCCCCTCCCCTAGTGAGCACACAGGGACGGGTAAGCCTGGAGGTGACAATGCCAGACAGAGTGACTTTTTCATAAGGCTCATTACGCTTTTTCAGGAGGGTAACAGCCTGGTGACAAAATGAAAAATGAAATTTATGAGAAACTGAGGGGATTATCCTAAGGCATGCATGAAATTGCTGGGGAGGATACTGTGAGTCAGGTTAGTTTCTGGCAGAAATAACGTGAGCTCATGTTATAATAAATTGGGTTTAAAAAACAAATGGAAGTGTTATCTCATTTTTATGTCACAGGCTAGTGAGGCTGCCAACATAAAAAAACAAACAATCTCTTAAAGAACGTGTCCAATCTGCACTGCCAATGAGTATTGTTAAGTATATATGTATAACTATTCAGGGTAAACATGTGTTATTTATATACGTGCACCAGATATATTCATCTACTCTATTTTCCCACTCTGCTAAATCAGTGACACCTAGTCTCTAGAAGTTCTTGTATATGCATACAAAGCACAAACTCACAGTGCAATTGTTTTAGAACTCTAATGTTCACATGAACAAATATACTTTTTTCCTCTATTTCTCTACACACCTCTTTCTCTACACACATATGGAAATTAATGGAACTATCATACTGACAAATAGAATTTTGGGTTGTCTTTCTTAACAGAAAGCTTTACATTTAAGTTTTAGCACTGGGTGAAAGGTAACACAAAGAGCAGAGAATGCCACGTTACTCCTTATCTCTTTCAATACAGCTTAATGGGAATTGTTATCTCCAGTTTTCAGTTCATATACTGCCATTGATAGTTCCAAGAAAAGTGAACACCAATAAAACTTTAGGAGAAAAATCTCCAATCTTTCAAACTATCCTTTACTGCATTCACTGATTTAGGTAAATATAGAGTCACTAATTTCTTATTAGTGATAAATAATGTGCATACTTTGAATATTTAGTGTGCTAAAATAAAGTAGTTGCTTCAAAGTTGAACAGTTGTTTGATATTAAGCAGCAATTAAAAGTTAGTAAAACAAAAATAAAATTCTGTTTAGGCAACATATATAGGCTTGGGAAGGAGCAGTATTATGCATAACCTCATGATTAATCCAAATCTTTTAATATTCGTTAAGATTCCCAAACCAGAGCCAAGAATAGTTGGCCTATAGTTGCTTCTCCCTGCTATCTTATTATAGGATCCTGTATTTATCCTCATTTATTTTAAATTCCTGATTTATAGCAGAACTTATGGATATTCCCACTGGGATTCTCAAAACTCAATTTGTTTACATATTTTGGCTTCTTTCCAGATTTATGTGACCAGTAACTGATCCAAGAAACAAACAGGCGGAAATGTCTTTCAATGGCATTCTTTTACCATAGGGTCATACATACCTCCATTCAGAAAAACAGGCAACTGAATTCCTGGACTGGGCAGTTCAATAACACATTTTTAAAACTCAGGTGGGATTAAAGAGAATGATTTTCTATTCAGACTAGAAAAGAAAAAAAAAACTATGAACTTAACAAGGTCTTAAAAACACACACACAGGACGGAAAAAAATTCCTCTATAGAAGAAAATTAGTAACACTCAGATTTTTATCATCTATTTCCTTCTCCTCAAAAGGATGTTTTGTTATCCACTCAGACTGAAGAGCTTGCTTTCAACCAAATTAAGGGCTCAGATGTAAATAATAGAAAATGAAAAAAATATAAATAAAAACCTGACATACCAATAAGCCAAGCAATTCAATAGCCCATTTTATTAATATGAGGTAGAACAAAGAACATAATGGATAGCTACAAAATGGCAAAACTCCAGAAACCTTATTCAGTTAATCTATTAGATGCTTTGCCAAACCTTATCCAAATAACACAATTATTACAGTCTACAGACTAGTGGAAATTCTTACAAAATTGGCCTTTATGTGGAATCTCAAATCATGTCTCCACTCAGGTCAAAAAATCACTAGGATTGTCTTGTTGAAGCTTTTGCCGCTAGGCTCAACTGCAGTTTTGCAAAATGGAAAATCAGGGAATGCATCAAGGTAAAATTCTGGATGTAGATTTAAATCATATTTTTTAAACCTTAAGAACAGTCCTTCCCACGTGTGATTCAATTGCCTAAAAAACTGTCCAAAGCAGAGGTCAGCAATTCTGGATTTCCAAACTTGGTTTGGCTTCCAGTGTGCTGGGTGATCATAGTTCCATAATGTCTGCATCTGCCTGTCTG
This sequence comes from Lepilemur ruficaudatus, assembly GCA_963574885.1. Classification (NCBI taxonomy): domain Eukaryota; kingdom Metazoa; phylum Chordata; class Mammalia; order Primates; family Lepilemuridae; genus Lepilemur; species Lepilemur ruficaudatus. Next base: position 9,045 of record CAUYRT010072017.1, read on the forward strand.
CAGCCATCATAAGATTAATACAGACCTACCTTGTAGAGACTCTGCAAGGATTAACTAAGGCTAAATTAGAATTTAAAAAATTGCATTTGACAAGACAGGTTTCATCTATACTGCAAAATAGACCCAGACGTTTTAACAATTGTTCAGATTATTTGGTAGCACCCTAAGTAGAGAATTAATTTGAATAAAGCATTTCAGCTGTGAAGACATTTAAAAATCAAAGATTTCAATGTTTCAGATGGGAAAGGAAAAACAATCTGGGTCTACCCTGGCCTCACTCATCAAACTAGGCATCATTCACCCCCAAATTTTCCTATTGAGCAAACACTGGTGAACACACATGATTAAGAGAGTCCCATGGCAAATGATGACTTCACATTTTCTCATTACTGGACACTTCGCTAGACCTTCCTCTTATAAAGACAGTAAATGTACTTCAACTTTTCACGTCTTGCTGTGTTGCTGAGGCACTCATGGCTACTTACATTAAGAAAGTACTTGCTTACTAGTTGTCACCTTCAACTCTCATTATCCAAGTGTCCTATCATTCATTGCCTGAGGAAATCCCAACAACTTCAGAGCTCACAGAGATTGCATGGATAAAAATCTTATATGGATGTCAGTCTTTGTTGATTTCAACAGCACATGCAGACCCAAGAACATTCCAAACTGTGTCTGTTGGGGGTGGTGATGGCAAAGGAAAGGGAAAAAACAGAAACACTGAAAAGTAATGGGCTTTTATTCATTTTCTTTCTCTTGCTATTAAAGAAAAAAAAATTGAAACTCCCATCTTTAAGAGTCATTCTTTAAGGGGTCTTAAAATAGTATGTTTTGTAATCTTGTATAGCATAGTGTTTAGGAATATAAGCTCTGAGGCTAAATAACCAAATATGAATCTCATTTCTCCCACTTGCTGCTAGGTTGACTCTGAATAAGTTTTTCAAAATGCATATGCCTTGGTTTTCTGGTCTTTTAAATGGTAATAGCTGTACTACCTAGCATATAAAGTTCTTATGAAAAATAAAGAAGTTCCGTACATGTAAAGCACTAAGAACAGTTTTTGGAAAATACTAATAATTCAATAAGTGTTGGCTAATTTTATTATCTATTATTTTAAATGTCCATATTTTTAACTCAATATAATTCAAGATCCAAGACAGTTTCACCTTTTTGTAAAAACTTTTCTGAAATATTCACGTCTATTTTTATCCTTTAGAAACGACTGAATATGGAATGAGTCATCCACAAAACCCTTCAGTACTTTGGGATCGTCACTCTAATGACTTTCCTATAAGCATTCTCCTTTAGGAAAATACGTGTCTCCAGATACATCTGAGACTTGTGAGGGCAAATATACTGCACATCGCCACAGATTTTCTTTCCTTAGTCAGCAATTGGTATGCAAGTATAAAGACTCAAAAGTCAGTACTGGAAAACAATGAGCATTTATTCAGGTCACATGTCTGTTGGAGGTTAACTGAACTGGGCTAGGTGTCTCTGCTGATCTCAGCTGAGCCTTTCATCCATTTGTGGCTTAGCTGGAGGTCAGCTGACTAGGTTTTTGTCTCTTTTCTGGAGGCGGTATGCTAGGCTGGGCATGCTCTTCTCGTAGTGGGAGCAGAAGCAGAAAAGAGCAAGCAGAAATGTAAGCTCTCTTTAATGCCTGGTCTCCATCGAACACTGCCACTTCTGACTCTCACTCTATTGGTCAAAGCAGGTCACATGATGAATCCCAAAGTTAAGAAGTGAATACATGTTCCTCTAGTAAAGGATAAGGGGAGGAAAAGATTAATTCTGAACAATTATTCAACTCATCACAGACATTGTTACCTAATCACAATACTCTTCCACAGTGCCTGAGTATAGCTTTTATATCCTTACCAGTCACTATAATTGCCAGGAATCCTGCTAAAAATGAGAGGAAGAGGAGAAAATTCAATTGAGACTTCTGGTTTTGCATTTTTTAAAATATTTTTTTACAGAATAATAGCTCTGTACTTCAAAATCTATAATGAAAAGCATCACATTATATTTTGAGAATAAATGCTACATTTAGTTTTTCAATTGTGATTTAGTTTCAATTGTGACTTAGTAGAAAAAATATGTACATATATAGTAAACATAAATGAAAATGCCATTAGATTTTAAAATATAAATATTTAGTTACATATTACCTATATTTTGTTTTATAAGGAAAACATTTAGAATCCTTAATAGTTTTTTACTTATCTTAAAAACATGCACATTTTCAAAATTTTGAAGCTAAAATGTACAACACATATAAATGCTACAATGTCAAACACCACCTACATAGATACTTCAAGTTCACTGATTTTAAGCCATACTAACAATCTTTCATTTATTCTGTTTATTTTCAAGTTAAACTTTTAAATAACTTTAATCTTTCTTCTTCCAAATAGTTTTGTTAACATTTTAATTATAATGTTACAATTTATGCTTCTGTGAATCTAGAGTTTCAATATTAAAGTAAATTTACAGATTTTAATATAAGAAAATGTCTACAATTTGATTTTTATAAAATGATTGCTGTATTTATATAAAGTAAAATTTAATAGTTTTAATAAACTTACATGGGAAAAAAGTTTTCCTTTTAAACCAATGCGAAATGTTTAAAATGACCACAGTAACAATGGCTCTGACAGAATACAGGGGCCTGACTCTTACCTGTAGATGAGTACACCAGCAACAAGTCATTCTCTCAAAGTAAGCAATTTTATGGAAAAACGTTCTCTTACCAGTATGTCATTAATCAAACCATTGCTCACACTGTGTTGAATTCCTAAAAAGACTAACTTTAAACTGCATTTAACTAAGTAGCATAAATTTAGAAAGGAAATAGTCTTTCCACCAAATTTCCCACAGGTAGAAGCAATTTCAGCAACCCTGAGGCCTAATTACTATTATTTTTAAAGAGATTTTGGAAAGCAAAGTGAGAATGGACAGTTTTACTAAGTAAATTTACAGAAGCAGTTATAAAAATAACAAAGTTGCTTCTGGATCTCTTAAACTATTAAATAATTTATCTTCATCTTTTGGAAAATAATTCTCTCCATTCCATTCACCCTAAGCTACAATTTTTGCACGTTGGGAAGGTGGCTAGAAAGCCAAAATCTCCAGGACTTTCATCATGTCATTGTACAGATTTTTCCTGCCCTCTTTATCCATGCCTTGTCTATTCCTCCAGCACTCATCGAGAGCCTCTGGCTTCTATCTCACAGGCTTTCTTTTGGAAGTCTTTGCCTGGAGTCATTGGCAGACAGTGACACGAGCTTAACACTTATTCTCAGTCCTCCTGAGTTTAAGCCCTGCCTCTTGTTACTATGCAGTTACATAACTTTTGCCAAAGTAATTAAGTTCCCTGAGCCCCAATTTCCTTGTCTAAATAGTGAAGGATGTAGAAAATTTTTATTTCAAATGCTGTGAATTTCTTGCTTTGTAAACTATAAAGAATAAAATGCTATAATTACTTTGTAGGCACAATTTAATATTTTATTAACTAAACTTCATTACACTAAATGTTTCCGATTGCCTAGGGTAAAGTCATACTAATTGCTCCAGGATAAAATCCTGTCTGCTATGATATTCCTTTATTAAGTTGAAATCTATGTTAACTCAGTACCCCATAGAGTAGGGTAGATTTTACTGTGCCAGAGATATGCCCAGTTTCCTGCTGCCTTCTTAAAGGCACGCTTTAAAACCTTGGTAACATTTCCTCTTCTGCTTTATGAGCACTTTCAAAGTATTAAAATATTTCAGGCCCACGGTATAGACTTTGCAACTATCCCTTTCACCACACAGCTAAACACCCCAATAGGGACACAAAGACATTCTAATCAAAATCTACACATTGCCCACATATTTTTATCCTCACGAATTTGAATTAATGGATTTTATGTTTCTTAACATTCTCAGAGAGAGGGAAAAAAGTGGCAAGCCCAGGAATTTAGATCCAACCTACATTTGAACAACACATTTCATTTAGAAGAATGAATTGCAGTAATTACCCCATTCCCATAATACTCTACTCATCATTATTTAAATGTAAAACATGAACTCTCCTACTATCTAAATATTTGAGATATATAGGGAAAATCAACCAACATGTTAAAGAAGAAATTCTGCAAGGTAGATATATTATAATCTATCTTTAACTGAAAACTTTTCGTGCAACTTTTATAGTTTCCACATGCAGCCCAAGCCCTGGAATAATCTGATCTAATCTGTCCGTATAAAATAAAAGTATATATAATATAAAAGGTATCTCTAATGAACGGACACATGTAATTGAAAAATATAAGGGAAAATGCTGATATATAAGTTGTATACACCAATGGAAATTAGAAAGGACTTGATATTAAAAGGTAGCAGTATCTGTATCTAAAGAATAACCAGTTTAACTCTATGATGGGCAATGAATTCTCCAGAAGATGACTAACCAGGGATTGACCAAAATAATTTTTATGAAGCTTTCCAGACTTTTCAAAAGCCTATTCAGAAAAAAGAGATACCCTTTAAGATAATGTAATATAATAATTACATTAATATTTCATAAACCAAGGAAAATATAATTTAAAATAATAGAAAAGCCAAAAGAGATTACATCTCCTTTAGGGATCTAGAGTAATATGACACAAATAGGGAAGATATTTGAAACAAGGGGTTCCATTTTTTTTAAGATATAGAAAATTTCAATACAAGACAAAAAGATAAAATACCACATGGTGAGAGGACGATTTTAGAATTGAGAATAATTCCGAAGCATATCCATTAACTTTATTACAGTGTGATTTATTAGCAGAGAGTTAAGAGCTGAAGTTTTCTAAATTCTCCTTCCTTGGAAGAATAGCTCACCCATCATTATTTCTATTTGATCTTTCATGCCTTTGTGAAAAGTCTGGTTCAGGCAATTTATATTTGACATACACAAAAATATTTTTATTTCACAGATATAAGCATTGATCCACTTCAATAATCTAAGTATCACATCCTACAAATTATAAGATGACACAGAAGCCAACTTAAACATTCTACCTCACACAACAGGGGGAGAAAGAAGCACAATAGAGATACTTGGGTCGAGGTTTTAAAAAGCCTAATAGGTAATTTTCTCTCTGAGTTCTTCACGCTACCAGTAGCTGACCAACGAGTCCAGAATTTCTTTCTTTGATTAAGGCAGCAATAATGATGGCAGCTTGCCTTAAACTCTCTTGGAGTTTCTGCTCATCCTGAAAAGAAAGGGTAAAACAATAATTATTTTAGAAAGAAAAGATGTCATATATTAAATTTGATAAGGAGCCACTTTTCAAGATCTGCTGCTGTTTGAATTTGGCATTTTGTAAAATCAGACCTTAGCCACTGGCATGGACTCAGTCCCCCAAATAAAGAGGAAATGCTTTTTGCAAGCACTTTTCATTATAGACCAAAAAATATCTGCTAAAGAATCAACGAAAAGCACCGACACAATTTCAAATGCTAACAGAAAGAAACAAAAGATTATTTTCCTTTAATCTCATTTTTGACAAACGTTGGCTCTTCACTGAAGTGTGAATATTTCAATGATGATGCAACTCTTTTCTTCATCCTGTTTCTGAGTATTCTCCAACTTTGTTATGAACTGTTTGTGACTGCTGGTGTGAGGAGAAGGGAAAAAAAAATCCCTGCTTGCTACTTGTGAAGTAAGGATCAGGCAGATCTGTGAAATGAGTCATTTCACAAGTTGATAAAATGTGGTTTTGCCTCTGAAATCACACTGGCTATGAAAACCTGCTTATTCTAATTATTTAGGCTTCTCAAAAGTATACAGAGATTACAGTATGAAGGGAAAGGGAAAGTGGAAACAGAGCTAATATCTGGAAGGTCTCTGTGTTGTGAACTGTTCTATATTTTAAAAGAGGGACAGGGTAGCCAATCTCTAAACTTAGGCATCATCCTTAATGCCTTATCCCATGACCCAATATATCACTAGGACCTATTGCTTCTATTTCCTTATTGTTTCTTGCATCCATGTACACTGGGATAAGGCATTAAGAATGATGCCACTCCAAGTGCCACTGCCAGCATAACACCTCTGTCCTCAATTACTGGAACACCCTCAGAAACAGTTTCTAAAGTCTTGTCCTCGTCAACTCCATTTCCTACAGAAGAGTCAAAATACTCATTTTAAAATGCAGATCTGATCACATCACTATCTTGCCTGAAATCCTTTGAATGCTACCTTTAAACCTCAGGATAAAATCTGAGGTTTTAATAAAAAGTCTTTAATCCTTCCAGCCTCTTCTTGACAGCCCCTTAAAATCACTCAATTCCCCAAGCCATATGGAACAAACAAGTATTTTTCTGAGCTTCAATCCCTTTGCTCCATCTAATCTCTTTGCCAGAAAAGCTTTCCCACACCCTTCCTAGTTTAACTGACTCTTAAATTACTCTTTGTGGTTCAACCCAGGTTGAACCTGGCGCTTGAATCTACCCTGACTCCTATCCTCCATCCCAGTTTGGGTGATGTGGCTGTTTCCACATATGAATTCCTCTAGCACACTGAATTTTAATAGTCTTTTCAGTTAAGCATCTATTCTACCAGATGATAAGTTTTATATGTAAAGAATTTTTCATTTTATCTTTGAATATGGAACACTTAGCTCAATGCCTAACACATGGTAGCACTCCATAAATTACAACACATCAAAGCAAAGGAGGCTCTGGCTGTGATAGAGACATAATCACCCTTTTTGTTGAATTCATTTGTTGACATTGACTTCTGTTTGGTTACTTTGTTTACTCCCATTTGCATATTTAGGCTGAAGCCTAGCAATAGCACAAAAAATGTTTGGGCTTAAAATATGATCATTAGACAGGAGCAGGTATCATCTACATCACATTATTCATAAACATAGAAATAAGTATTTTAAAACTAAGCAAAATACAAACCAACTATTGATAGGTACTCTTCACTCTTAATGATCAATTAGTTATGATGCTGTATGGTCTAAAATACACCTATACTCCAAAGTTTCATTAATTGAATTGAGATGTAACAAAGATAATGATAATTAAGGCTTCTTCTTTCAAAATTAAACAGAAAAAGTCGATCTCTGTAGCCCATTTGAAACCAGTTTATACTTGTCATAATGAAACAACATAGTAACAGATGAAGAAATTAAGGGAAAACTGTTTAAGATCCCAGGGCTAGAAAAATCACACATCCGTACCTTACAACAAATCTTCTGTACTCATTTTGATAGCTACCTAACTTAGATACTTTTAGTTAATAAAGATTTAAGATTTTCTTTTAAAGATTAATTTACTTCTGTAATTCTTTACAGGCTTTATTTGAAAAGTTAGAATTCAGTGACAACTATCTCATTCCACTGAATATCTGTTTTCCCTCTCTGCCTGAACTTATTAATCATTTTACCTTGAACAACATGTAAATTTAAAAAGTGATTAAACAAGGTGTCAAGGCACACATACAGTCACAAAATGCTAGTATGTACAAAGATCAGAGAGTCACACAATTTACAGATTTCAAATTCATCTCAAAATTCCACATCTCTAGAACAGTACTGATAACACAGGAAAAAGGGCAAACTCAAATATATCTTGAAAAACCATTTCCTGCTGCCAGCAAAAATGCAAAACACTGTTTTAATCTTTGAGGAGAGTGAGGAGCAGGAGGGCAGTATAGATGGTCATTTTATTATCATTCACATATATAAATGAGTATATACATATGCATTCCTTTGTGAGTTCCAAATATTACATAATAAAATTTTTTAATGTTAAACTAAGTAAGTAAGGTCAATATGAACACTGAAAAATCATTTGATAGTATGCACTTTGAAATCATATGAAAATGGTTTTACTTTTGTGGCCTTCCTCCCATAACCTCAGTCTAATCATAAGAAAGATACCAGAAAAATTTCAATAGAGGGACATTCTACAATCTACCTGACCAGTACTCCCCAAAACTTTCAAGGTCATCAAAAACAAGAAAAGCCTGAGAAACTGTCACAGCCTAGAGAAGTCTAAAGAGACATGACAGCTAAAAATAATACAGTATACTGAAAGAGAAAAATACATTAGGTAAAACTAAGGAAATCTGAATAAATTATGGACTTTGTTAATAACAACACATCAATGTTGGTTCATTTATTATAACAAATGTACCATACTAATAAAAGATACTAATAGGAGAAACTGGGTGCAGAGTATATGGGAATTCTGTACTATACTCTCAATTTTTCCATATATCTAAAAAGTTAAGTATATTATTAAATACTTTTAAAAAAGCAATTTTTTGTTAATTTTAAAAATGTTTATGTGCCAGAATTATAAAACTTGAGTGATAAAGGTAATTTATTTGTGTGCATTGGCCCATGTGTATATTTCTTGAATAAAAAATACAATACTCCTTTAATAAATTATGCAGTTGAGCAGAGCATAGGCTATAAAGTAGATTGCTGGTATTCATATACTGGCTTTAACAATTTAAGTGATGTCTGAGCAAATTATTGAAGTTGTAGAGCTCTCCTTTTTTTACCTCACATAAGAACAAAAAGGAGGCCAGGCACAGTGGCTCACACTTGTTATCCCAGTACTTTGGGAAGTTGAGGCAGGATTGCTTGAGGCCAGGAGTTCAAGACAAGCCTGGGTCGCATAATGAGACACTGTCTACTGTCTCTACAAAAAAAAGAAAAAGAAAAAAAAAAAAATCAGCCAGGCATGGTGGCATCCACCTGTAGTCTACTTAGGATGATTGCTTTTGCCCAGGAGTTCAAGATTACAGTGAGCTATGATTGCCCCACTGAATTCCAGCCTGGGTAACAGAGCAAGACCCTGTCTCAAAAAATAAAAAAAAAAATAAAAAAGATTTGTGAAATTTGAAGGAAAGAAGATTATTGAATGCTATGAGATATGCTTAAATCTAAATTATCGTCATAGCTGTCATTATTTATTTTATTATCTTGTTTACTTCATAATGATGCCAAATTTTTTAAGAAAAATTTTTACACTTTCAAACTCTACATCTCAGAAAACAAAAAAATTTTAACTTCTAGTTGAAATACAGTATTTACTCTTTTTCTTAGTTACAACTATATTATAGCAAAAATAAAACCCAGCTAAAAAGGGAAAAAAGTATGCTCCAAGTTGATTTTCCAGTAATCAGCCTTCTTAAAATACAGAGAAGGAAAATATAAAAATGTTAACAAGAGTTATTTTTGGATGATGGATGAATGGCAATTTCTCTTTCTTCTTTATGCTTTGTTATATTTGCAAAATTTCTATAATAAACAAATTTTATCCTTTTCACAAGAAGAAAACTATCTTAAAATTTATTTTTAAGATGGTTTAAATTCAGGGAACTAAATTAGATTTGTTGTCATATAGAATCAATAATAAAGAACATTATCCAGAGAACATTTGTCTCCATAAATATCCTCAAAATATATACAAAGAAAACATTTGTTTTTTGCTTGCAAATTCTAGCTTTCAATACAAGGCCCCAAAAGAACAATATTAATAATCCACAAAGTCTTGTCTTTCTGCTGACTTAGATGTTAAGAAAAATATCATGGAAGTCAAGCTAACAGTAACGACACAAAAATTTGTACTTAATCTTATCCAGCACATAACAATTGTTCACTGAGACAGTGAAGAGTTTCTTAACAGCTGGATTTTAAGACTATTAGGAAGAATATCAAAATAGTACCAACACAGAATAACTATTTTTAGTTTTCTAAATCCTCAAACTGAATTATTTAGGATTAGAATTCACCATGAGTTTTACTGAGAAATTTATATTTATTTTCCTATCACCTGTAATTTCAAGATTAAATATACTATATTTAGATGAAAGATGCACAAAAATTCTAATTACCATCATCTTTTAAACATATAAGGTAATTCTAAATGTACATAGTAATGAAGTCTTATAAATGAAATCCCTTACTTCAGTCTTTTTGCATGTGTGTCCTGTTGTTGTTGGGTTTGTTTCCTTATGATGTTTTTGTCTGTCATCTTACGCAGGTTAGTGAAGTCTTGATGAGAGATTCTCATGGGACTTCCAAGCCTCTGGCAATATTTTGGGAAATCAGGGAAAGTAGATTTCTTTATTTTTACAGAAGCTTTGGAATGACAGTAGCATCTCCATAATTCATAGCAGATCTTTTACCTCCTTCTTCGTCTTCCGCCTCAAAATTTGGACAAGTAAAGCCACAGTTCCAGAAGTAAAGCACTAATAAGCACCACTTTCCAAAGGTATACATGGTCAGTATTCTGTGATGCCCATGTCTTCACAATTCCTTACTTATTAACCAACGCTCACATTTTCTCAAAGGACAACTTTTGGAAGAAGTTCCTAGACTACTTAAACTTGAACAACTTTTTAAAAAGTGTATTTTAAAACATTAAATCCCATTGTTGTACTACTACACAGATAGCAGTACTTGAATTAAAGAAGTGTAAACAAATTTATTGGAAGCTGTTAGAATCAAGTTTATGTGGATTTTGTAGACTACTGTCTCAGAGAATAGCAGGAAAAGCTACGACTTCATTGTTCTCCAACTCTCTATAGACAACCTGAAAGGAAATCTTTTAGAGATATTATCCTCCACACACATCACTCCTAAAGAATACAATGTACTCTGCTAAAAGGAAAACTATAAAGTTAAAATATATGTATATATATTTAGTCTTTAGACATTTTGGGATTACGGAGTGCTTCCTGAAGGCTAAACATTTGTCTCAGCAAATTCCATACCTAAAGCCTAATTCAATTTCCATGAGTTACAAAACTCTCCTGAAATTCAGGTTGCTTAGAGTTTGATATTAATATCCTATGTCATCTTTGTTTTTGTGAACTTATGCAAAAATTATCTAAATGTCACAAAATTCTCAACACTATCAATAAAAGTATTCTAGCTATATCTAGTTACATATATACATTTAGATGTTAATATATGCACACCTATTTCTATCTACACCATATACAAAATCAAAAGTGGTAGACTTATTAAATCTTTAGTAGGCTTGTTAAATTTATAAGATCATTAATACCAAATCAAAATAATTTGAGGCTAAATTTCCTTTTTGTATATATTTTGCTAATATGGGGAAAAAAATCCAATGGTGACACACTGTCCCCTAGCGGAGAGGAAAATAAATGTTCAGTGTTTGTAAATTTCCAGAACTACAGGTAAAAACAATCACCTATTGACAGGGTTTGAGAAAAACAAAACAGCCCTCTCCAAATAAAAAGCTTTTCCCTTTTGCTCCTTTGAATGAAAAAGCTCTCTCCCTAAAGCGTAGGTAATAAAGTACTAATGAAAATGCACTTTTCATTATCAATTATTAATTAACAGTCATCACACAACAGTGTTAGTCGGCTTTATTTTCTGTTTCTAGAACAGTGCCCTGCAATACAGTAGGTGCTCAATAAATATTTGTGAATTGAAGTGATTAAGAAAAAAGGATTGGTCAATAAAACCTCAAAAGGCAGCACAGATACTTTGCTGACTAGGAACAGAGAATAAAGGAAAGACCAAAACTATGCAGTAGTCAGAGCCAGACTGCAGTAGGGAAAAATTTAGGCAGCCAAAGACATCAGACATCTGGCCTAGGAAACAAACAGTTCGCTATTGCATCAATTATTTCTGATCTGGGACTTAACACACTGTCATACTTTAATTTTTTTTACATCATTCATAATACAAATTCCACAACTTAATAAAGTTGAAAAAGTAGACTCATATACAATGCCCTTTTAAACTGGGAAAAATGTTTTGATCCTACACAACTCACCCAACAATTTACAATTCCTGCTAGTTTTCTATTGTGACACCCCTCACTGGTCATATTCCAACTACTGTAAGCCTGCCTCCACTATATCCTATACCTGGACTCCTCCAGGATATTCTAATTGGCCACTTACTACTGCTCTAACCTCACTAGAATAATCACTTTCATTGTATCATGCCCAAATTACTTTCAGTACTTCTTCTTAGCTTTCAAGACCATTCATAATCAACCTAATTAAACCTCCATCTGCAATTCTCACTCCTTTGTTGTATAGACTCCACTTTTGTAGCTATAATAGTATAGTCATTGTTATTTCTGCTCAAGTAAAATGGTTTTCCAGTAATTATGTTTCTAATTCACATCAATTTTAAAAGGCTCAGTTGTAATAACTTCCTCTTATGAAGTCATCTATTTTACTGTACATGAGCAATTTTCATTATCATAGTTTTTATCAAAATCCCTTACTAATATTGTTATTAGGTTTGTATATCTACAGGTCTTATTTTCTCAGCTAAATTATCAGATACTAAAAGATAACTCAAACAAAGTCCATAGTAGGTACTCAATAAACATTAACTAGATTAAATGGCTAAATAACTCCATAAAGAGCTGACCTTGTAGGTGACCAATAAGACATTTTTGAAATATCAAAGTTTTTAAAGGCTACATTGTTATGAAATTAACCTCCTAAAAATAAAAATTAAAAATAAAACCTTGTATCTGTATTTAGAAACTGGAAAAGATATCAAAAATAAGGAGTTTATGGTCCATAATTCCCCTAACCCTTATGAGAGAACACCTACTCTGACAGGTAAGTGTAAGAGACATTAATAAATCCCTACTAACACACCAAGCCAGGGGAATAAAGGCAGATAATGAGGTAGGTGTCCTCTTAGATGGGGTACAAAAGCAGAAAAGATAGCTGCATAAGCAGAAAAGCTACATATCAGGTGTTCATGACAAAGAGTAATGTTTCCAAAACACATGATAAATGATGGAAAGGACAGAAAGTTTATTCTAGTTACTTCTTGAGTGGATGGCCCAGATGTTAGTAGAATGATATTGATAATTTCTGTAGCAGCTGGTTAAAATCTGGTTGAATTTTTCCCATAAAATTTAGTTTCAAATTTTTTAATTACAAACTTAATAAAATGAGTGAGTGAGTGAGAGAGAGAGAGAGAGAATGAACTAAAATGGGCCAGTTCGAGCATACCTTCTTGGTAGAAATATAGGGGGAGTGAAGAGGATTATTGTTAGAATATTTCTGAGTAATTAAAAAAAAAGACTCCCTTAATGATTAATGACCATTAGGATTTTGAATATTCGTTAATGGATGTGTATTTAGTATCCAAAGTCTTAATCTCAATGTTTTGCAGGAATTTGTTTACCATTGTATTAAAAAGTATTTCTTTCCAATAAGGTGGCTATGAATAGCAACTTGCAAAAAGAATTCTGTACCAAAAAGAATAGTACTATTTTTAACAGTCTTAGTTATCAAAATATTAGCCTGGCAAAACTCTCTCCAGAATGGAAAGCAGAAACCACCCTTTCCCCAGGTCATAGATGGTAGAATTATTGCCTATAGAGCTTCTTCCCAATAAGGAAGTAGAAAAAAAACTCTGCAGATCCATGAAGCAATTCCCTTGGTGGAAAGAAATTTTTGAAATCATCAGAATAAATACCTGTCTCTGAAATGACGCTTTTGAGCTAAACAGGAAAATGTGTTAGATATTGTCCCATTTTCAGTCTCAAGAAGATTAAAGAGGATGTTTTTTAACCATAGAAATAAGCAAAACGTAGGAACAATCTTATGTTGACATGAGATTATGTATATCAGAAGAGAATTCATGTAGATATTAAATGTATTTTGAATTAAAAACTTCAACAGATGTGGTGTAAAACCCACTTTTTCTGTAGAAAACTGAATTAGATAAAAGGAAGACTGACTTAAAAATGTCTAGAACTCAGAAGAATTTATTCTTCTAGGACACCTGTAAAGGCCAGAAGAGGGGGCTGTCTCCTCAAATGTGCAGACAACAATGCAAAGACACAAAGAAACCAATAAAGCTCCAATAATGGACCCTAAAGGAATGGAGAGTTATGAAATGACAGAAAAATAATTCAGAATGATATTCATAAAGAAGTTCAGTGAACTACAAGATTATACAGGTAGAAAATTTAATGAAATTTGGAATACAAAACCCCAAACACAAGAAGTTTGTCAAAGAATATTAGGTTATTAAATACGAAATGTATAATTTCAAATCAAAAGTACAGTTTATTATATGTCACACAAGAAGTAGTGTAATTAATCAAAGCATGTCCTAACTATTGACACAGTTTTGCCATCTTAACAATAGCTTGTTGATGCCAGCAGTGAAAAAGCCTGGAGACTAAGAGGCGATGAAATCGTGAAAGGCATTTTCCACAGTTGGTTGAGAATTGAATAATTTTCCTTGCAAGAAATGGTCCAAAGCCTGGAAGAAGTGGTAGTCAGTTGGTGCAAGGTCTGGTGAACACAGTAGATGACAGAGAGTTTCTAAATCCAGCTTCTGTACTTCAATCAGACATTTCTAATATAACAGAAACAATAAAAAGAACCAGATAGAAACCTAGAGATGAAGAATACAATAACAACGGAGAAATTCAACAGAAAGCTTTAATAGCAGATTTGATCAATCAGGAGAAAGAAGCAGTGAGCTGGGAGACAAAACATGTGAAACTATCCAGTCAAAAACACAAAAGAAGAAGGAATGCCTATGGGAATTATGGGGCACCAGCAAGAGACCCAACAGTCACATAATAGAAATTGCAGAAAAGATAGAAAAAATGGATCAGAAAACATCTGAAGTAATAAGGGCTGAAAACTTCCTTAATCTGGGAATAGATGTCCTGTACCTTCCTGTCCCAGGTACAGGAAGCATAGTTGTCTCCAGTCAAACACATGCCCAAAAGGAGTTAACCAAGGCATATAATAATTAAACTATCAAAAATAAAAGACAAAGAAATTCTGAGAGCATCAAGAAATAAGAAACACATCACATACAAAGGACTGATAATATGACTATCAGTGGATTTCTCATCTGAAACCTTATGGTCCAGGAGAAATAGGGTGACATATTCCAAGTGCTGAAGGGTGGAAAAACTGCAAACAAAGAATATTTTATCCATCAAATCTGTCTTTTACAAATGAAGGGGAAATAAAAACTTTCCCTGACAAACAAAAGCTTAGGGAGTTGATCACCACTAGACCTGCCTTACATAAATTGGTAAAGGGAGATTTTTAAACTGAAACAAAAAGCCACTAATTAATAACATGAACCATAAGAAAGTTAAAAATACCAATGGTATAAGTAAAACACAGTCACATTCAGAGTACTCTAAAACTGTACTGATGGTGGGTAAGGCAATTTCATCCCTAGTATGAGGCTTCAAAACAAAACTAATAACGACTACATATAAAATTAATTATGAAGGAATATACATCATAAAATGAAAATTCTGATATTAAAAACATAAAATGTGAGGGAGAAGGTGAATAAAAGTTTAGAGTTCTTGTATGCAATCAAAACTAACTTGTTGTAAGTTGAAACAGACAGTTACAAGATGTTCTATATAAGCCTCTTGGTAACTTTAAAGCAGAAATCTTTAGTATAATAGAAACACAAAACACAAATAGAAAGGATTTAAAAGCATAACATTATAGAAAACCAGGAGGAAAGGAGGAAGGAAGAAAGGAAAGAAGGCAGGCAAAGTTTCTACAAAACAACCAGAAAACAATTAACAAAATGTAATAGCAAGTCTGCACCTATCAGTAATTATCTTAAATGTAAATAATTTAAATTCTCCAATAAAAAGAGAGTGACTAAATGGTAATAAAATAAGAACCAAGTTTATGCTGCCTACTTGAGACTCATCTCACTTTTAAGGATACAGAGACTGAAAATGAAGGAATGGAAAAAGATATTCCATGCAAATGTAAACCAAAAGATAACAGGTAGCTATACTTGTATCAGAAGAAAAAACAGACATTAAGCCAAAAGCTAGGGGGAAAAAAACCAAAGAAGGACATTATATAATGAAAGGGTCAAGGGGATAAACCAATTGTAAATATCTATGCATGCAACATCAAAGCACCTAAATATATAAAACAAATATTATAGAATCTGAAAATAGATATAGATTACAATACAATAATAGTGGGGGACATTAATACACCACTTTCAACAATGGAAAGATCATCCAGACAGAAAATTAATAAGGAAACCTTGGACTCGAGCAACACTTTAAACCATGTGGAACTAACAGACACATTCAGAACATTCCATCCAACAGCAACAGATTATACAGTCTTCTCAAGTGCACATGGAACATTCTCCAGGATAGATAATATATTAGAGAGCTAAATAAGCCTCAACAAATATAAGACTGAAATTATATCAAGTATCTTTTCTGATCAAAATGGCATGAAACTAGACATCATTAACAGGAGGAATTTCAGAAATTTCACAAATACATAGAAATTAAACAATATGCTCCTAAAAGCCCAATGGGTCAATAAAGAAATTATATTATATTTTTATATATAATATATAATATAATATATATAATTAATATTATATATATAAATTATATATATTATAAATATATATAATTATATATAATATATATTATATTTATATATGTAATATAAATATAATATATAATATATAATATATATTATATATATTAAATTATACGATATATTTTGAGACAAATGAAAACAGAAATATACAAAAACTTTTATAATACAGAAAAAGCACTTCCAAAAGGAAACTTCATAGTAATAAACACCTACATCAAAAAAGAAGAGAGATCTCAAATGAAAAAATGAACAACCTAATTTTGTACAAGAAACTAGAACAAGAACAAATTTAAGCCCAAAGTTAGCAGAAGGAAAAAAAAATAGTAAAGATAGGAAGAGAGACAAATGAGAGACTGGAAAACAACATAAAAGATAAAGAAAACTAAGAATTGGCTTTTGAAAAGATAAAATCAATAAACCTTTAACTACAGTAAGAAAAAAGGAGGGAAGACTCTAAATCAGAAATGAAAGAGGAAACATTACAACTGACAACATAAAAATACAAAGGATAAGAGACTACTATAAACAATTATCCACCAACAAATTGAATAACCTAGAATACATGTATACATTCCTAGACACATACAAATTACCAAGACTGAATCATGAAGAAATAGGAAATCTGAACAGACCAATAACAAGTAAGGAGATTGAATCAGTAATAAAAAGTCCCCCACCAAAGAAAAGTATAGGATATGATGGTTTCACAGCTGAGTTCTAACAAACACTTAAAGAAGAAATAATATCAATTCTTCTCCATCTCTTACAAAAAAATTAAAGAGAAAGAAGTACTTATAAATGTTTTTTATGAGGCCAGCATTACCTTGTCAGACAAGGTCATTACAAAAAAGAAAATTAAAGGCCAATATCTATGATGAATATAGATGCAAGAATCCTCAACAAAATGCTAGCAAGCCGAATTCAACAACACATTAAAAGAATCATCCACCACGATGATGTGGGATTTAACCCTGTGATGCAAGGGTGATTCAACATACACGAATCAATAAATGTGATATAGCCCATTAACAAAGGACAAAAACTATATAATCTCATCAGATACAGAAAAAGCATTTGATAAAATTCAATATGCTTTCAACACAATAAAGTCCATATATGATAAGCCCACAGCTAATATTATATTCAATGGTAAAAAACTGAAAACCTTTCTTCTATGATGTGGAACCTCTACACTTCAATTCAACATACTGTTGGAAGTCCTTGCCAGAGGAATTAGGCAAGGGACAGAAATAAAAGGCATGCAAATAGAAAAGGAAGAAGTGAAATCGTCACTGTTTGCTGACGACATAATCTTACGTATAAAAAGCCCTAAGGAATCAACAAAAAAATACAATAAAATTAAAAAATATAAAATTAATATGCAAAATCAATAGCATTTCTATATCTTAACAATAAACTATTCAAAAAAGAAATATATATGTTTCCTAGATTGATTTGATTACTCCATAATGTATTAAATCATAACATTACCTTCTATCATATACATTTATATAATTATGAATTGTCAATTTACTATAAAAAGTTTTAAAAAGGAAAAAAAAAAAATACCATGAGTTGAATTAAGGTCAGGCTCTGCAGATAAACAGGTATCATCTGGTGCCTTACAAAATTAAAGATCAAAAAGGAATCATATTCAGATGATAACTTCAAATTTAAGAAAAAAATACAATTGCCTCTAGGAGACAATACAACAGATTCTTTTATTTATTTATTTTTTTGAGACATGGTCTCTCTCTGTCACCCTAGCTAGAGTCCAATGGCATTGTCATACTTCACCATAACCTCAAACTCCTAGGACTCAAGCGATCCTCTTGCCTCAGCTCCTAAGTAACTGGGACTACAGGCACACACCACCATGCCCAGCTAATTTTTCTATTTTTCTGCAGAGACAGGGTCTTGCTCTTTTTTGCTCAGGCTGGTCTCGAACTCCTGACCTCAAGCAATACTCCTGCCTCAGCCTCCCAAAGTGCTAGGATTACAGGCCTTAGCCACTACACCCAGCCCAGATTATTTTCAATAGGTAAGAATGGCTGATGTGTAATACCTCTAGAATGCTAAGTAATAGAAAACAATAGGATATGAGGAAAAGATTATTTCATAAGAATTCTGGCTGTCAGAATTTAAAAAAAGAGAAAGAAACATTGTAGAATGTGCAAAAATTCTGAAAATACTGCAATTAGTGGAGTCTTTTCTTGAGAAAAAGAAAAGGATATCTAAAAACTCATCCAATGATTAAATAAGTGAGGGGGTGCAAAAGGGAAAACTCTTACTGTAGAATTCTACTTCTTACATTTGGAAAGAATAATGGGAACAGAAAACCACCATTTGACAAGCAACACCATGTAACAGTTTTCAGCAAGAATCATCAATGCATACTAAAATTAGCATGCAATGGTATGATTAAAAAATGGGATATTTACATAGTCTCAGGTATCTTCTCATAATTATTAATTACAAAGGGAATAAAAGTAAATTTTCAGTGGAGAAACCTGGCAGACACCACCATAATGGAGTGATCAAAGTTAACATTAACAGTAGCGAGCCAGGTAGACATCATGTGACCCCCACGATGTGATGCACTAAGAAGAATACAACATTGATTCTGTGGCATTCTTGCCAAAAGTGCATAGTCTGAATTTATTCATGAGAACACAGCAGAGAAATCTAAATGAAAAGATGTTATACAAAATAACAAGCCAGTATTTATTAAAAGTACAAAGCCGTGAATGACAAAGACTAAGAATGTATCTCACATTAAAGGAGACTGAGAAGTTATGACAGTAAAATGTAATGTGTTTTACAATTGGATCCTGAACCAGGAAAAGTATATTACTGGTACAATCTATAAAATTTGAATACAATTTGCAGATTAGATAATAGAATTGCATCAGTGTTAATTTCCTGATTTTGACACTATGGTGATATGAGATGTCAACATCAGGGATCCTGGGTCAAGGGTATATAGGAATTCTTTGTGTCATTTTAAAAATTTCTTTGTAAATCTGAAATGCTTTCCAGATGAAAATTTAAAAACAATCAGAAAAAAAAAATCAATGAAAGCAACAAAACAAACATTTCAATTAAACAGATAAGAAAAGCAGGCCAGACAGAAATCAAAAAATAAGGTGAAAGACACAAGACAAAATATTTTTCTAATTTCAATAAATGTAAATGGACAGAGCTTATAAATGAAAACAGAGATTATCAGGTTGGCTTAAAAATTAAATGCAGCCATGTCAACTCTATAACAGCCACACCTAAAACACAAGGACACAAAATTCTTAAACTTAAGTGATTAAGAAAAATATACCAGACAGGTAACTCACCAGAAGAAAGGCTGGCTCATTATATTCACCCAAAACCACAGACTTTAAAAACAAAAACAGCATTACAGATAGAGTATCACTACAAAAGTCCTAAAAAGTTTAATTCATAGCCAAATTCTTCCAAGAGACTCCTTGATTTGATAAATGAATTTGGTAAAGTCTCAGGTTATAAAATCAATATACACAAATCAGAGGCATTCATATACGCCAAAAGTAGTCAAGCCGAAACTCAAATCAAAAAGGCAATACCTTTCACTATAGCCTCCCCAAAAATTAGTTATCTAGGAGTAAATTTAACAAAAGATACGAAAGACTTATACAAGGAGAATTATGAAACACTAAAAAAAGAAATTGTAGCCGGGCGCGGTGGCTCACGCCTGTAATCCTAGCACTCAGGGAGGCCGAGGCGGGTGGATCGCTCAAGGTCAGGAGTTCGAGACCAGCCTGAGCAAGAGCGAGACCCTGTCTCTACTATAAATAGAAAGAAATTAATTGGCCAACTAAAAATATATGTAAAAAATTAGCTGGGCATAGTGGCACATGCCTGTGGTCCCAGCTACTTGGGAGGCTGAGGCAGAAGGATCGCTTGAGCCCAGGAGTTTGAGGTTGCTGTGAGCTAGGCTGATGTCACGGCACTCTAGCCCGGG